>VSMD01054935.1:44948-158219 GCA_008750895.1 Mirza zaza
CGGGACGGGAGCGGGAGCGGGTGCGGGACTGGAGCGGGTGCGGGACGGGAGCGGGTGCGGGACGGGTGCGGGTGCGGGACTGGAGCGGGTGCGGGACGGGAGCGGGTGCGGGTGCGGGACGGGAGCGGGTGCGGGTGCGGGACGGGAGCGGGTGCGGGTGCGGGACGGGAGCGGGTGCGGGACGGGAGCGGGTGCGGGTGCTGGACGGGAGCAGCAGCGCGGTCGGTCCGCCAGCGCCAGGTGCGGGGACAGCCGGGGCTGCAGGTGCGCGCGCAGACCGCGGGGGACCCTGGCTCGCACCCGGACACGTGCCGGCCGGCGGGCGCATTCAGCTGCTCGGGTTTCCTGCCTCGGATGCTGCCGTTTGTCCCCCTGTGGGTTACTTATAGACTGGAATCGCTTGCTCACGGCCTGGCCTTCTGGCTTTGCCTTTTTCTTGTTGGGGTGCTTGGCTGTGGGCCGGACGCCGTCGTCCTCCCGGGGCTGAAATCTCTAGAAAGCGGGCGCGAAAGGCGACAACTCCAGTTCAGCTGCGTCACCGCGTCATCGGCTCTTTCTTTAGCGTTTTACCATTTTATAAACCGCGGTGACATGCTGGCCCTGTGGTTGGTGACTTTGCTTCTCCCTGCTGCTGTGTTTTTGTTTTTGTTGAGACAGAGTCTCGCTTTGTTGCCCAGGCTAGAGTGAGTGCCGTGGCGTCAGCCTCGCTCACAGCAACCTCAAACTCCTGGGCTCAAGCAATCCTGCTGTCTCAGCCTCCCGAGTAGCTGGGACTACAGGCATGCGCCACCATGCCCGGCTAATTTTTTCTATATATATTAGTTGGCCAATTAATTTCTATTTATAGTAGAGACGGGTCTTGCTCATGCTCAGGCTGGTTTTGAACTCCTGACCTTGAGCAATCCGCCCACCTCGGCCTCCCAGAGTGCCAGGATTACAGTCGTGAACCACCACACCCTGCCCCTACTGCTGTTTTATCATAAGCTACCTGCAATGCGTGTAGGGTTAAAAGTGGGGTTTGCATAAACTCATTTTAAAAATCACAAGTTGACCTGCAGAGCAAGGGACACCAGCTGAGGGGCATTGCAGCTTCACGGGACTCTCTACTGCAGACTCAATACTGGATGCCTGGGTAGAAACATAAATCAGTGAAAATAAGGAGTTGGTTCCTGTGGCTAAGGAACGTAAAGGGATGTAAGTTACCAAATTTCTCTTCCCAGCCCTAAGAAATTTCCAATATCAAAGGTTTATAATAGCTATGATTTTTTTTCTTTTTGAACAGTGGTTGGTTTTCCCTAAGCACAGAAGTCTCAGTTCCTGGCAGACAATGATCAGGCTGGCAGAGGGAGAAGAGAAAATTGAGTTATTATGTGACTCATCAGCCCCATTGCATGAGCTTTCAGCCACAGGAAAGGCTACATTGGTGCTGGCATTACCAGCGTCTGCAATTTCAGGTTGAGTCTGCTTTGATGTCGTTGTAGAGACAGGGGCTTGCTGTGTTGCCCAGGGTGGTCTTGCGCTCCTGCCCTCAGGGATCCTCCTGCCTCAGCCTCCCAAAGTGTTAGGATTATAGGTGTGAGCCAGCTTTCCTGGCCTAAGTCTGCTTGTGACTTGTTCCAGGCACCCTGCCTCGGTTTCTCTTTTAGGCTTTTGACCCTTCAGTTCTGCCACTTTCCCACTCTTGCCACTTTTCCTCAGCTTTGCACAAGGGGCTTTCTTGTCCCCTTCCCAGGGTTCATTCAGGTATGCTCCATCAGCACCTCCACCTGCAGGCTGCAATTTGTATCAGAATGGTCTGGTTTCCTTCCCACACTCTCTCAGGTCCTACTCTTAGTTTTCCAAATGAATGTGATAATAAAAGCAGCAGCCCAGGACTTGAAACTGACTTCAGTTTAAATCTCTCAGTTGGGAGATAAAATGACTTCACCAGAAGGACCTGTTCAAGTGGTGGGGACTTCTGGCACTGTGATTGGCCAGTTGAGGAAAATTTTTAGGCAGATGGGTTTTTCCATGTCTGCAAAAGGCAGCTGGATTTACCGGGAAGTTGTCCTCCTGCTTGCATTGTGTGATAATATCCGCCTCTAAGAGCTCTAATGGTTATGAAATGAAAGCACCCTACTGTTCTGTTCCCTTCCTGTTGGCTCTGTCCAGATGGGTTATTCCTTAGTCACTATAGCCACTCCTCTTACCCTGTGTGTCTCTTCTCTCTCTCTCTCTTTTTTTTTTTTTTTAGAGACAGGGTCTCACTCTGTTACCCAGGCTAGAGTTGCAGTGGCATGATCATAGCTCACTGCAGCCTGGAACTCCTGGGCTCAAGCGATGCTCCTGTCTTAGCCTCCTTAGTAGTTGGGACTACCGGTGCACCATCACACCTGGCTTATTTTTTGTTGTTGTTATTTGTTTGTTTGTAGTGGCAGGGCCTTGCTATGTTGCCCAGCTGGCCTCAAACCCTTGGGCTCAAGTGATCCTCTCACCTCAGCCTCCCAAAACTCTGGGATTACATAGGTGTGAGCCACCGTGCTTGGCCCTGTTCTGTCTCTTAAGCCTCATAACCAACACTAGGTGGCTTCTGTAACTATTCCCACATTAGAGCTCTGGAAAGAAGTGCCTGCCCATTCACAAGGCCACTGAATGTGCACATGTACATGTTGGGGGAGGCGGGGGTCAGAGGCAACATTTGAACCCAGGATGTCTCAATCCAGGCCACGGCCTCTGTTGCTTCACTGCACGATGGCAGCTCACACTGGCCCAGTCCTGGCTGCTGGGAAGGGTGCCCTGGCTGATGCTTTTTACACTGTGGTTGTAAAGGTTCAGTCAATTTCCTCCTACATGCATTTATTTGACCTCTTAAATCAGCCTCTCTACAAACCCTTTAAAAGTGAAACATCTAAAAGTGAAAGAAACAGGGACAGGACGTAGGGAGACAACCATGTACTTACTACGAGTGGTGCTCGCTTGCCCATTTACAGTTCAATCTCTCTTCCATCAGGTGCTTTAGACTTTTGAGGCTGCTGAGTGCTCAGAGTTGGAGGTTGCATTGTGCTTATCTGGAAGCTTGTGGTACTAGTCACCCCAATCGGAGGTCCTGTCTGATGGCAGGAAACTGCTCACAGCTGGTGACTCCCTTTCCCCAACCCAGAACTATTATGTGCCAAGGATGTAAGGACCACTCCCCTCTGCTGGATGAAGATATGTTTGCTTTCCATGGAGAAAATGTTGTGAGCACTTTGCTCTCTAGTGGCCAACTGGGTAAAAGAGATGACAGTTCTACTGTTTCCCTGAAAATAAGGCCTACCCATAAAATAAGCCCTAGCAGGATTTCTAAGCATTTGCGCAATATAAGCCCCACCCCCAAAATAAGCCCTAGTGATGGGCGTGGCTATGCAGCGTATCTGCACAATGCATGCATTTCATTGCAGAGCGGTAAAGAAGATGAGCAGCTTTTCTCATCTGCTCCATGGTGACAGCTACTATCCTAGAGGTGACCGGAAAGGTGCAGGCAGCCCCACCAACAAGGTCGGCTCCCCCTGTCAAGTCCTGGCCACCCTCTGTGTGCTGCGAGCTGAGGCTTTGAGGGGAAAATAACACATCCCCTGAAAATAAGCCCTAGGGTGTCTTCTTGAGGAAAAATAAATATAAGACCCTGTCTTATATTTGGGAAAACATGGTACCTCACTTTACAAATTGAGGTATGAGCCAGTTTAGCTTTAAGAACTTCTATTTTGGCCGGGCGCGGTGGCTCACGCCTGTAATCCTAGCTCTCTGGGAGGCCGAGGTGGGCGGATCATTTGAGCTCAGGAGTTTGAGACCAGCCTGAGCAAGAGTGAGACCTCATCTCTACTATAAATAGAAAAAAATTAATTGGCCAACTAATATATATAGAAAAAAAAATTAGCGGGGCATGGTGGCACATGCCTGTAATCCCAGCTACTTGGGAGGCTGAGGCAGTAGGATTGCTTGAGTCCAGGAGTTTGAGGTTGCTGTGAGCTAGGCTGATGCCATGGCACTCACTCTAGCCTGGGCAATAAAGTGAGACTCTGTCTCAAAAAAAAACAAAACAAAAAAACAAAAAAACAAAAAAAAACTTCTATTTTGAGCACCTACTATGTGTAGGCACAGTGCTAAATACCAGGGATATGAAGGTGAATAAGAGGTCACTGCAAATTATATTTTTGTAGATTGAATCACATTGTAAATATATATTCTATAAACATAAAGAATCACAGAATTTTAGAGATTGAAGGGAAGTCCTTGATTTTTTTTTTTTTTTTAGTAGTTAAAAAACTAGGACCCAGAGATGACATAATTTAAGACCATATGGCTATTCAGGAACAGGGGAAAACAAAAGGAGTACTGATGAAATTAAGGGGGAGGTCACCATCTTGTTTTTATAACTTTTATTTTGAAATAACTTCAGAATTACAAAAGAGTTGCAAAAATAGTACAGTGCGTTATTCCCTTCACCCTGCTTTCTCTAATGTTAACATCTTACACAACCATGGGATTTACCAAAACTAATACATTAACGTTGGTGCAAAACAATTACTGAAGCTACAGAGTTCAGATTTCACCCGTTTTTCCACTAAGGTTCGTCCTTTTTTCTGTTCCAGGATCTAATCCAGGATACACACTGCAGTTAGACTCTCTAATTTTTAACTTCAGATTTTCCTATACTTGAAGTTCCTTAAAACAGTAAGAAATTACTGACATTCATCTACTGTACAGAAAGCACACCACGGGCTTCTTTTGTCTTTTGGATCATGCTTCCGAGTTCTCAGACCAGGTTGTTTTCCTTGGTCGTTTTGATGAAATCTCATCTGCGGGTTTTTGGGTGTGTCAGGTGAGGGACAATCCCAGCCCATCTATCTAATCTGGATCCAAAGGCCGTCAGGGCTGGCAGTGGCACTCTGAAATTTCTGCCACCATTGCATCTTGGATCTTGAGTTCCATTCTATTTCTTTTGCTGGTGGAGCATTCTTTGCTCTCAGTTGCCTAGCTTATCCAGTGATGGACTTTGGAGCCTGAAAGACTCCAAAGTTATGGGACCTTGAGCTCAATTGCTCTAAAATTAAATTTCCTCCTTGCAGTTATTGAGAGGATTAAATGTACCCAGTGAGTAGCACAGTGCCTGGTGTGCAGCAGGTGCTGAGTGCACATGGAATGACAAATGGGGAGAACAGGCTGGGTGGGTACAGTGGAAGGTCCTGAATGACAGGCAAGACCCCCTGGACTTCCTGGGGGGGGGCAGGCACTGCAGCAGTTGGGAGAAATCATGGGATCTGAACTGCACTTTAGAAAGTCAAACGTGGAGGCAGAGCTGCGGGAAAAGGCACGGGCACAGGAAGGCTATGGGGCCAGTTCCCCTGAGAGGAGAACTGGAAAATGGGACCGTGTGGAGGTCCCACCACCGCCACAGGAACAAAATAGACGTAGGGGCAGGGAGAAGTCAGGACTCCAAGGTGAATAAATCCTGGGTCCCAGTGAATGGGACAGTGTGACAGAGGTAAGAGAATCAGGATAAAGAGGCGATTTGTGGGAGAAAAATGCATTTGGTTGTGTTCATGTTGCTTTTTATTTATTTTTTTTGAGACAGAGTCTCACTCTGTTGCCCTGAATAGAGTGTCGTGGCGTCAGCCTGGGCTCAAGCAATCCTACTGCCTCAGGCTCCTGAACAGCTGGGACTACAGGCATGCACCACCATGCTCAGCTAATTTTTTCTATATGTTTTTAGTTGTCCAGCTAATTTCTTTCTAATTTTAGTAGAGACAGGGTCTCGCTTTTTGCTCAGGCTGGTCTCGAACTCCTGACCTGGATCGTTCCTCCTGCCTCGGCCTCCCAGAATGTTAGGATTGCAGGCGTGAGCCACCCAAGCCCAACCCCTTCATGTTGCTTTTGAGATACTGATCTGATTTCCAAGAAGTAAAAAGTGGAAGTGTGGTGACCGTGGCACTGGATCCTGGGTGAGGCCAGAGCTGGCCATGAGGACTGAGCGTCGCGGGCGGAGGTGGCTGCTGAAGCCACAAGGGAGAATGGGGTCACCGAGGAAGAGAACAGAGGAGGCCAGAAGCTGGGGCAATGACCCACGCCCAGTGGTTCAAGGAAGAGTCAGAGACAGAGAAGGGGTTTCTGAGAACCAGGATGTGTTGGTTTGCTAGGGCTGCCGTAACAAAGTTCCACAGACTGGGTAGTTTCAACAACAGAAATTTGTCCTCACAGTTTAGGAAGCCATAATAGAAGTTCGAGTTGAAGGTGTCAGCAGGGTTGGTTTTGTCTGGGGCCTCTCTCTCCTTTATGTGTAGATGCTGTCTTCTCCTTGTGTCTTCACATGGTCAGTCCTCTGTGCCTGTTTGTGTCCTAATCTCCTCTTCTTTTCTTAAGAGATAGGGTCTCTGTCTTCCTCTATTGCTCAGGCTGGAATGCAGTGGTGCAGTCATAGCTCACTGCAGCCTGGAACTCCTGGGTTCAAGTGATCCTCCTGTCTCAGCTGTCCAAGTAGCTAGGACTATAGGTGCACATCACCACACCTGGCTAATTTCTTTTGTTTTTTCTAGAAACAGGCTCTTACTGTGTTACCCAGGCTGGTATCGAACTTCTGGCCTTCAGTGATCCTCCTGCCTCAGCCTGAATATATGTTGAAGCTCTGTTATTAAGTATGTACATATTTATGATTGTTATGTCTTATGTCTTTTTTTTTTTTTTTTTGAGACAAGGTCTTGCTCTGTTGCTACCACTACCACACCTGGCTAGTTTTTAAATTCTTTGTAGAGATGGGCTCTCACTGTGTCGCCCAGGCTGGTCTTGAACTCTGAGCCTCATGCAGTCCTCCTACGTCATCCTCCCAGAATGCTAGGGTTACAGGTGTGAGCCACTGCACGGAGCCCTGATCTCCTCTTCTTATAAGGACACCAGTCATACTGGAACAGGGCCTACCTAGTGACCTCATTTTACCTTAATTACTACTTTAAAGACTCTGTCTCCAAATACAGTCACATTTTGAGGTACTAGGGGTTAGGACTTCAACATAACAATTTTTTGTGGGGGATGCGATTCAGCCCATAGACATAGGAATAGAAACAGAATACTGAGTTTTCAAAGAACCCTAGGGAAGAGTTTCAGAAAGGACAGGGGCTGGCCACAGGCCTGTGTGTTCTCAGACCCACCCATACCTCTGCCGCTGCTTCCCTCTTCTGTGATTCCTAAGGAAGCTCCTGGGCTCCTCTGCCCTTGGGCTTCCAGTGAGGTTTAGCCAAGGGGGCTTTGGAAGGCCAGAGGGGCGGAGGAGCTGGAGAAGTTTTCCTTCTTTTACTTCTGCTGGTGTGCCCCACAGCAGCTGTTTCCCCGTGGCTCCATCTCTACAGGACAGACCCGTGGGTCCCAGCTCCCACCAGGTGGCCCTGGCTGCTAACTCCACCTCTGCTATGTGCCCACCCCTGCAGGGGTGAGGCTGCCTGCTTTCTATCATTTCTTGGATCGCCTCATGGCCCTTCTCTGGTGTTTTAGCACCTTCATCATGGTGTAGCCAATTCTCCATGTTCAGTCCCCTCTGTTTGACTATCTAGTAGTTTCTGTTGACTGGTAGAAACGCCATGGTCAGGAAAGCCAGATACTGCAGAAAGACGGGAGGGATGGAAACGGAAAATGGTTAGATCTTTGAGTAATGCGGGTAGAAGCCAGAATTCTAGGGCCTGAGGGGATCTTTGCCAACCTGATGGGTTTATAGTCTTATGAAAGCTTTAACTTATATATGCTTTTAAGATTGAGCACCTATTTGAGTTTATTGGCCATCTGGGGATACTCTGTTTCTAAAGTGCTTTTTGTCTTTTATCTCTCCACCCTTTTTTGGTTTTCTGAGTTTTTTTTTTTTTTGTTGATTTGGAGTTCTTTATATATTCTAGATATGAATCTTTTATCAGTTATTTGTGTTATAAATACCTATTCTCATTCCAGAGCTTGTCTTTCTTGCAGTGTCTCCTAATAAATGGAGTTGGTTGGGGTGGTGGCTGATGCATGTAATCCCAGCACTTTGGGAGGCTGAGGCAGGATTGCTTGAGGCCAGGAGTTTGAGACCAGCTTGGGCAACATAGTGAGTTCTTATCTCTCCAAAAAAAGAAAAAAAAAATTAGCTGGGGTGGTGGTGCACAGTCCCAGCTACTTGAGAGGCTAAGGTGGGAGGATCACTTGAGCCCAGGAGTTTGAGGCTGCAGTGAGCTATGATCGGGCCACTGCACTCCAGCCTGGGCAACAGAGGGAGACCCTGTCTCTTAAAAAAATAAATAAATATGAGTTCTTAATTTTAATGTATCAATCCTTCCTTTATAAATAGCTTGGTATCTTGATTAACTAATCTTTCTCTATTTTGAGGTCACAAAGATACTCTGCATTATCTTCCAGAAAGTTTAGTTTTGTCTTTCATATATAGACTTATTAAATTACAAGATTTTTTTTAAAATAAAGGGAATAAATTCAATTAACTGCTAAAAAACAAAACAAAGCCAAGCCAATTTCTGAACTCTTGATATCTGTATGCCACACCTTCCTTAGCTGTTTGCTTTCTTTTTTTTTTTAATTTTTCTTTGTCCTAAAGTACGTTCTTTAGTGAGGGCCTATGTGGTAAACTCTCTTAAGCCATTATTTTTCTGAAAACATCTTTTTTTGTTCTCAATTTGAAAATACTTAGGCCAGGTACACAGTTCTAGGCTGACAGTTCTTTTCTCTCAGCACTTTGAAAATGTTATTCTGCAGTCTTCTATCCAGCTGCTCTGACTTTGGTATTATCTGTCTTCTTTCTCAGATAGCTTTTGAGATTTACTCTTTGTCTTCAGTTCTACCCTGCTGTGTCTGGGTTTTAAATTATACTTATTTATTATGTTTGGTATGTTGGGTTATTGTGGAAAATAAATTGAACATCTGATTTTTTTTTTTTTTTTTGAGACAGAGTCTTGCTTTGTTGCCCAGGCTAGAGTGAGTGCCATGGCGTCGGCCTAGCTCACAGCAACCTCAAATTCCTGGGCTCAAGCGATCCTACTGCCTCAGTCTCCTGAGTAGCTGGGACTACAGGCATGCACCACCATGCCCGGCTAATTTTTTCTATATATATATTAGTTGGCCAATTAATTTCTTTCTATTTATAGGAGAGACGCGGTCTTGCTCTTGCTCAGGCCAGTTTTGAACTCCTGACCTCGAGCAATCCACCCGCCTTGGCTTCTCAGAGAGCTAGGATTACAGACGTGAGCCACTATGCCTGGCCTGAACATCTGATTTAAAAACAAGAACTACACTGTAGGCAAGGAGGAGGGGCGTGTCTGCCCCACCTCAGTCAGGACTGGAACACATGTGCACGTCACACATGTTCTTTTTTACTCTGTCACCCAGGCTGGAGTAAGTACAGTGGCACAATCATAGCTCACTATAGCCTTGAATTCCTGGGCTCAAGTGATCCTCCAGCCTCAGCCTCAGAAGTAGCCAGGACTACAGCGAGCTGTGATTGCAACACTGCACTCCAGCCTGGGTGACAGAGTGAGGCCTTGTCTCTAAAAAAAAAAAACAAAAAAGAAGGCCATTTGAAAGAGGTCATGGTCTTTGTCCACAAAAGCATTTAGGATTTATCATACCGTGGAGAATTTTCCTTTTCCTTTCTCCAGCTACTGATGTGTCTTAAACGGAAGGACTGATTTCTTACCCCTCCTCTGTGGACGTGCCTGCCACTCATTTACATCTCTGTACTCACAGACACCTTTCCCAGAGATCGTAACTGCTCACCTTCATCAGAAGAGGTCTTTAAGGGAAACAGGCACAGTGGGCACCTGGTTTAGACGCAAGTCTTTCTTAAATTAACTTTTTATGCACTTCAATTGCCTGATTATACAATTCTTATCAATCTAGCAGATTCCACATGCCAATATGGGAAATCTGACATTCTCTTAGATGTTTCAATCCTATTCATAAACTTTGTAAGATTTCTATTGAAAACTACCTATTTCAAATTAGCTATAAGGCTGTCCCTAAAACAACCACATTTTATGACAGTTTCAAGTATATATTATGCCAAATATGCATAGATTCCTTATTAATCCAGAAATATAAATCTACGGTTTTGCTTCTTTCAAGACTTTCTATATGCAACTCAGAGTTTTATTAGTTCATTAAATATGAATGACCAATTTTGAATCACTTAGTTTATTGTATTTCAAATGAGAAGCAGTACAATTAATCCAAGTATGTGCCTAAACCATTGACACAGTTTTGCCATCTTAATGGTAGCTTGTTTATGCCAGCAGTGAAGAAGCCTGGAGAGCAAGTAGCGATGAAATCTTGAAAGGTGTTTTCCACAGCTTGTTGAAAATTGAGTATTTTTCCTTGCACAAAGTGGGTTCAAAACCTGGAAGAAGTGGTAGGCAGTTGGTGCAAGGTCTGGTGAATACTGTGGATGACAGAGAGTTTCCCAGTCTAGCTGCTGTAGTTTCAGTAGCATTGTTTTTTTGTGACATGTGGTCTTGCAAGAGGATTGGCCTGTCTCTGTGGACCAATCTTGGCTGCTTAATCGCAAGCATTGTCATCATTTCATCTAAACGGTTGCAGTAGACATCCGCTGTAATCGACTGACCAGGTTTCATCACACTGTAGTGGATAATACCAGTGCTGGACCACCAAACACACACCATTAGGTTTTTTTGATGAATTGCAGTTTTGGACTGTGTTTTTGCACTTCATCTTTATCCAACCATTGTCCTGAATGCTTGCGATTATCAGAAAGAATCTATTTTTCATCACATATAACAACATGGTACAGAAATGTTTCACCTTTATGTCGTGACAAAAAGGCAAAAAGAAAGGCAAGCTTCGAGATAATTTCTCTTCTCATGCTCATTTAATTAATGTAGTAACCATCTGTCTAGCTTCTTTAACTTGCCCATTTGTTTCAAATGGCCCAGTATTGTTGGAATAGTAATGTCCAACCTTGCTGCTAATTCATGCATAGGTTGAGGTGGATTCGCTTCTACTACAGCTTTCAGCTCATCATTATCCACCTTGGTCACCCATATGGCTCATTTTCAAGATTAAAATCACCAGAATGGAACTTCTCAAACCATTGATGTTCTGTGCATTCATTAACCACTTCCTTCCCAAACACTTTATTGATGAGCTGTCTGTGTCTCATTGGTTCCAAGATGAACTCATATTAAAAAATAACATGATTTTTTTTACTTATAGTTTCACAAAGATTGCTCTAAAAATTTTTTTTGAACGATAATCACAAGCTAAAAACATGCATTTGAAAGAATGAGGATGTACCTTCACAATTAAAAAGAAAGAAACAGGCTGGGCATGGTGGCTCAGGCCTGTAATCTTAGTACTCTGGGAGGCAGAGGTGGGAGGATCACTTGACGCCAGGAGTTCGAGAGCAGCCTGAGCAAGAGCGAGACCCCCATCTCTACCAAAAATAGAAAGAAATTAGCCAGACATCTAAAAAGATAGAAAAAATTAGCTGGGCATGGTGGCACATGCCTGTAGTACCAGCTACTCAGGAGGCTGAGGCAGGAGGATCGCTTGAGCCCAGGAGTTTGAGGTTGCTGTGAGCTAGGCTGATGCCATGGCACTCTATTCAGGGCAAAAGAGTGAGACTCTGTCTCAAAAAAAACAAAAACAAAAACAAACAAGAAGTATCAAAATGAAATGTCAGAGATATCAACTGTCAAAATTGGTATTTAAGGAAATTGGACATTCCATACTTAATAACCTAATATTATAGTAAGTTAAGAGACAGAAGTTCTTTAAGGAAATAGTTACTGTTCCAGTTAACTGAGATTACAGTCCATCAGAGATTTTTTGGGGTTTCTTTTCTGATCTTTAATGAGACAGTAAATCCTACTATTGTCATTTTGTCAACAATTTGTAATCTCAAGGAGGACGATCCCTTAGCCTCTTCCCTGGATTTAAGTGAAAACATTACTTACCTCTGCCTCCTCATAGAAGTCTGCAGCTCTCACACAGGCCGATATAGTCTCAGGATAGATTTAATTTTTACAGTCTTTGGACCTAATGAAATCTTGTACCATGTTTTATTTTTAGGACCATCCAAGTCTTTTTCAAAGTCTCACTCTGTCACCCAAACTGGAGTATGGTGGCCTGATCATAGTTCACTGCAGCCTTGAACTCTTGGGCTCAAGTGATCCTGCTGCCTCAGCTTCTCGAGTAGTTGGGACTCCAGGCATGTGCTACCGTACCTAATTTTTTAACTTTTTTTTTTTTTGTAGAGATAGGGTCTCACTATGTTGCCCAGGCTGGTCTTGAACTCCTGTGCTCAAACTATCCTCTTGCCTCGGCCTCCCAAAGTGCTGGGATTACAGGTGTGAGTCACTGTGCTGGACAGGACCATTCAACTTCTATTGAGCCTTAAAACCAGATCCGACTGAATTTTGATTGGTTATCCCCCGTGGCTCTCTCTGCTTTGGAATCCCAGCTTCTACGTAGGGTCTTTGTACTGATGCTCCCGTGGGTTGGAAACAACCTTCTAAAGGATTAAATTGTAAATTCTAAACTTACAATTTACTAATCTTCATCAATAAAATAAATGAATCAAAACACAAACATGACAAAGTAGGAAGACTCAACAGTAACACATTGTATCCACATTGTTCTTTCAGAACATTTAAGCTCTTCCCTCACTGAGGCTCTTCGTGGCCTCCTGGCTCTTCAGAAATTTGATGTTATTTCAATTTGATACTCAAATCATCCTAACTGAGCTAGTGGGAGCATTTTTGGGTTGTCTCTTGCATCCTTTTGACTGGCCCTGTTTTTCTTTGAAGCTTTCCCTGCTTCCTAGCATAAGATGTCCCGGCTTATCTCCCTAACACCTGAATCAGCTGTTTTTCAGAAGATCTTTAGTTCCTTTTAATGGGTAAAATACACACATTCCAGGATCTGAGCACTCAGGTGCACTCTGGGGTAATGTTACTGTAAGGCCATCTCAGTGAACAAAGCTAGAAAAGATAATTATTTTTTTTATTAAAGACGTGATTTCAAATTAACATTTCTAATAGTTGAAGTTGTTCTAACTTAAATTCTTTTGATGCTCTCATTTTTTCTCCTTTTCTCTTTGATTAACAATATAGCAACATTCTTGCTTGTACTTTTCACTTGATTTGATTATATGACTGTTCCCAAAGAACAATATATTAATATAAGCTGGAACATCTCTTGAGGCCAGGAGTTAGAGACCAGCCTGGACAACACAGCAAGACCTTGTCTCTAAAAAAAAAAAAAAGGAATAAAAATAAAGATACTAAGTAGAGATCAAGCTTTTCTATATAGTTCTAATGGTTCTTAGAAAGTATCCCAGTAAGGACTTGTAGTAACTCATCTGTCATTCACTGTGGCTCTTCAAATATTTATCTGATCGGAGAGTTCAGTTCCATTGTTTAACTTTTGTCTTGAGGGTGGTGACATTCTAATAGCTGATAGTTTCAAAGCCTTAAAAATTTAGCAACCAGTCCCTCACTACCACTTTTACTGAATTAATGGAGGATGGTCCATCTTGCCATTGCACTTTAAAATCAGTCATTTCTATCTACAATATTCTGTGTAAGTTTCATTTCATGACCATCACATTCATCTCCTGTCACTTAACACATATTGTTATGAGTCATGTATGTGTGATCTATAGCTAAACATACTGATTCTGCCTCCTGTTATTTAATTTCTGATAGAACCTACATATTTTTACACAGTTGGTAAATACATTTTATTTATTTATTTAAGACAGAGTCTCACTTTGTTGCCCAGGCTAGAGTGAGTGCCATGGCGCTAGCCTAGCTCACAGCAACCTCAAACTCCTGGGCTCAAGCGATCCTCCTGGCTCAGCCTCCCGAGTAGCTGGGACTACAGGCATGTGCCACCATGCCCAGCTAATTTTTTCTATATACATTAGTTGGCCAATTAATTTCTTTCTATTTATAGTAGAGACGGGGTCTCGCTCTTGCTCAGGCTGGTTTTGAACTCCTGACCTTGAACAATCTGCCCGCCTTGGCCTCCCACAGTGTTAGGATTACAGGCGTGAGCGACTGCGCCCAGCTTGGTAAATACATTTTAACTCTACTCAATCCTGCCTGGATCTTAAAATTTTTAAATTTATTTTGCTCCCTTTTCTGAGCAAATGTCACATATGACATTTAAAACATCTTATAAGATCTTCTTTTAAATTATATGTAACATGCCCTTACCAATTTAATATCATGTTACATAGTTATACCAAGACTTATGGTGAATAAATTCAAATGATTTTCCCAATTAGCATTATCTTACCTTAGTACCAGTAGATGTATTTATTCTTACTATAGGGAAATCAGGGAGATAGGTATTATTTAGGAATTCCCTATAATTAAGAAAGACTAACACATTAAATATAGGCTCTTAAGGTTTTTTGTGAAAGCATCTTTTAATTCTTCGACCAAAATTCACATCTTGCTTTCTCTCTACTATTGTCTGTATTCTTAATTACAGACAACTCTGGTGTAGAACTCAGAGTCCTTTTGATAATATAAAACATCAAAGAACAATAAATAATATTATAAAAATAACTGAAGTATATCAAAATGAAATATTATTGCAATGAAATAAATTTCTCAGCTTCATTATATAATCATAAGAATCATTTAGGGAAATGTAAGGGGCATTTAAAATAAAATTTTCCTATTTGGAATAAATGTTTTTAAAAATTGGGATTCCCAAATTAATCTTTACCAAGGATACTGATGGTGGTGATTGGTTTGATACCTGCCTATGTGAGCATTTGCTCATTGGCAAGATTTAAAATAACTTTTTTTCCCCTTAGAGGCTCTTTTCACAGCCCAAGCCTGAAGTCTTTAGCCTTTGGCTTATGATTACCAGTCCAAAATTAAATTTCTCATTTTGAGTTTAAGCCAATAATAAAAAGGATTATTGGTTTAATAAAATAGTTTGATTCACTTACCTTTTAACTGTATATGCAGATATTCACATTGTCACTTTCAGACTAATAAACACACATACCATAGACAAACATTCAAAGAAAAGCTCTTCATGTTATATAGTTTTTACGGACAAAAGCCTCATGATTTCAATTAAATATATATTTAAATTGTTTATTCAGAGGGTACATTTTCAGTTATTCTTGGGACTCTGTATAGCATTTTAAATGCAAAAACTTAATCTATGTTTTT
The DNA here is from genome assembly GCA_008750895.1 of Mirza zaza. Lineage (NCBI taxonomy): Eukaryota > Metazoa > Chordata > Mammalia > Primates > Cheirogaleidae > Mirza > Mirza zaza. Next base: position 60,146 of record VSMD01054935.1, read on the forward strand.
AGTACTCCATCACTGTTGGGGAGGAAATGGATTCTTTAATTTATAAAACAGAGACTACTGCTAAAAATGAACTGCTTACAGTTAAATTTCAGCATCTACTCGATGCTTCCAAGTAGACTGGGATTCTCTCTCTCAAAAACAAACTATCTTTCTTAGCTCTGGCCATATTTGACTGAGGGGAGGCCCAAATGCTCTCAGAGTCTGTGTTGGTATAATAGGCTCCTGCTGGGGATTCAGCAGCTATTAAAAATGGGGAGTAGGACAGCTTCCTCCCTGTAGTGATATTCTTTTGGTAAACACTCTACTTTTGTCCCAGACCATTATTTCCAGGGCATGTCTTCCTAAGGGCAGGAGACTGGAGACTTTTTGAGTCTATGCGGAAGTTTTCCTTTAGAAAGCCCATCATTTTGATGGGTTACTGATGTGTTCTCCTTCCTTTCTGTGGTGATGGTGATGTTCTTATAAATGACAAAATCTTGCTTTTAAATTCCTAGTCTGTGTTCTTAATTTCCATATTAGTTTGGAAATGTCTTGTTAAGAGTCTACAGCAACCCAGGCCCAGATAATAAATAGCACAGGTGGAATTTAGCAGTGCTTCTCCAACCTTAATGTGTTTGTGAAGCACCTGGGGATTTTGTTAAAAGGTAGATGCTGATTTTGGTTGATTGGGGCCTGGGAGCCTGCATATCTAGTGAGCTCCCAGGTGATGCCAATGCTGCTGTGGTCTAATGACCACAACTTGAGTAGAGAGGGACTCTGGGATGAGGATCAGGGACATATGATCCTCATATGTACGATCCCTTGATGTATTATTTTTGTATCCTTCCCCTATTCCTTTGCTATCTGGGGATGATGAAGCTAAACTCCATCCTTGACGTTTTGAAAAATGAAATTATGCTTCGTATTTTGGGTAAGTGAAAAAAAAAAAGAAAAATGAAATCATTTTAGGGAGGGACCATAAACAGAGCTTGTTGTGTCACCTGTTCAACTTCTCTTACTACCCCCCTTGTATTATATCTTCTTTCCTTCCTTCAACATCAGTGCTTTTTAATGCAAGAGGCAGTTCATGTTGAACCATGGTGGTCCCCAATTTTTTAACCTAGAATTGGTGTAAAGGATTGACCCCAAATGTAATTTTCTCATGGTGTATTCTGAGACCATGAACTCTGGAAACACCTAAGGGTAAATTTGGAAAATTCCCATTGGCCAGATGGAGTTATGGTGTGTGTAGGAAGGAAAGGTTGCAAAATCCTCAAGGACCCTGGGAAAACTGGAGATGCTGGTGACCTTCAGGTAGAAGAGATGACCTCTCCATACCTAGCAGGGATGGGGGAGTGGTCCTTGTAGCCATAATTCAGCAAACTTCAAGAAGGCTATCTGAAAGGTTAAGTGTTTGAACAGTAAAACATTTAGGATTTATCACTTTGTTGAGCACTTTTCATTTTCTAATTCCTGACTTGGAACCCTGTGCTATCATGGAGGGGCTGAGCCCTTCCTCACAGGGTACTTGTTCATTTCCCTTCTCCAGTGACACAATTTTAGATTTTGTTACAATACAGAACTACTTCCCGGCTGCCACTGTCCCGCAGCGAAGTGCAGGATGTGGCTTTAGTCCTGCTCATCACTTACTTGGGGTGGTGTACCTGATGGCTTTTACTGCATCATGCTATCTACTTATGCACGGGCCAGAATAGGAAGCAACTCCATGGAATTCTTTGCTATGCTTCAGGGTTGTTGAGGACACCATTCGTTACATAGTGCCTTTTAAAGAATGAAGATCCATGGGAGAAATCTATCAGGGTCAGGAATAATTATGCTTCCCTTGGGGACAAGAACCCTATGGGTCATAGCTGATGCTCTTCTTTTTCCACTGGTCTCAGGATGCTCACACACTGGAGATCCACGTGTTGCAAGAACACCATATGCAGCCTTTTGGGCACGGCAGCCCTTCTGCTGATCTGTGTTCACCTTACGTTTCCTGCCCTTATTAAGAAAATTACTGCATTGTGTGAATTTATGTAATTTACTTTGAAACCTACTGGGCATGAAGACCTAGTGTAATTTAGTAAAGGCAGCCTCACCTTATTTTCCCAGCTGGACTGGGCATGACAACCGGAATGGAGCTAACCAATGCCGGCTGTTGCCCTGGTAAACACACGCACGGTCGGCTCCTCAGTCCGCCTCCCACCCCGCCCCCAGGAAGGGAGGCCGGACTCCGAGTGCCGCAGGGCGGGCAGCCTCCGCACCTACCCTCCGCGCGCGCCCGCGGCCGACGCGTCCCGCCGCCCCACCTGCACTCCCCCGCGGCCTCTGCGGGTCCCTTCCTCCCCAGCCTCCCCAAGCCCCCACCCCCGCGCGGCCTCCACCGCCTCCTCTGGCCGGTCCGCGACCCCGCCGCGCACCGCAGTCCCGGCGCGGCCTCTCGCCACCCCGCCCCGCCGCGGCACGGTCCCTCGTCCTCCGGCGCGCGGCTCCCCGCCCCGCAGGCCCCTCCGGCTGCAGCCTGTCCTCGCCGCGCCGCCCTCCCCATCCCGGCCTCCCCTCTGCCTCCACCCCGCGGCCCGCTCCCCACCCCCGCGCCGCCCTCCCCGGCCGGGGCGGGGCGGGGCGGGGCGGCGCGTCTCTTCCGGCCTGCCGGCGCGGGGCGCGCGGGGCGCGCGGGGCGGGCGGGCGGCGGCGGGGAGAGCGTCCCGGCCGCGCCCCGCCGCCCGCCGGCGCCGGCCATGCTCATCACGCTGTGCTACCTGTACCTGTGGGCGCGCTGGGGGCGCCGGCCGGCCGCGCTCGTGCGCGCCACGGTGCGGCGGCTGCGCGCCTCGCGCTGCTCCTTCGCCTTCTGCGGCGCCGCCGCGCGGCCCGCCGGCGCGCGCGTGTGCCTCAGCCGCGGCGGCCGCGTCTTCTGCGTCGGCGAGAGCCAGGTGGGCGGGCCGGAAGCGGCGCGGGCGGGGGCGCGGGGCTGCGGGACTCTGCCTCGCGACGCGGGCGCCTGCTGTCGGCGGGCCAGGGCGCGGGCGCTCACGCGCGGCTCCTGCTTTCCCTGTGCGTTGGGGATTAGCACCTGGACACCGGGAGCAGCGCGCACCTGGGTTGGCGTTTGGCGGAACCTGAACCTGGCAGGAAAGCTCGGGGCGTAGCTTTCTGTCAGATACACTCAAGGTGACAGAAACTGCCCGTGCCCCCTCCCCATCTGTCAGTTACATCGTCTGCCAAGTAGGTCACCCCGCGGATTGTCTTTGCATCTTTTACATTTCGGCTGACACTCAGCCTTTGTGTTTTGGCCCAGTGCTTAGCCTGGTGGCTGCACGCTCAGCCGGCCGTGCCACCGACTATGTGGCTTGCGCCGGTCCTTTAATCTCTGTAAAAACTCCACTGCCTTGGTGTAAAAGGGGACAATAGTTCTTTCCATTCAGCTATTTTTGGAAATGGGCTTAACTTCACAGTGCAGTTGTGTGCAAATTTTCATGGACATCAGTAACATCGCTTTCATTAACATTTAAAAGTGTTTTGCTTTTAGTTGGGTTCTTGCCCTTTCCTTTTCCTTCTGGAAAGTTGGCCCCCTTTTCGAATTAAAATGAGATTTTTCTGTGTATGCCAAACCATACCACCCTTGTGGGAATTCAAATCTTATCTCAGGTTTGAACATTTCATTGAGGCTATGCTTAGGTACGGGATTAAAAGTGTGCTTCTAGCAACTAAAAAAATACTCTTTCTTGTTAGTGCAGTGTACTGTACTGTAACACGTTGAACATAAATGACTGTTTTCTCACTTCTCCCAAGGAGGGTGCATAACTAATAGTACCACCTAGCTACAAGGTGGAGAAGTTCATTTTTTACATACAATGGTAGTTCTATTTTTAGGTTTTGGGGGGCCTCCATACTGTTCTCCAGAGTGGTTGCATTAATTTGCATTCCCATCAACAGTGTAGGAGTGTTTCCCTTTCCCCACACCCTTGCCAGCATTCTTTATTGTCTTTTTGATGAAAGTCATTTTAACTGGGGTAAGATGGTATCTCATTGTAGTCTTGATTTGCTTTTCTCTGATGACTAATAATGTTGAGCGTATTTTCATATGCCTGTTGGCCTTTTGTGTGTCTGCTTTTGAGAAATGTCTATTCAGATCCTTTGCTCTTTTTTTAATCGGATTATTTGATGTTTTTCCTGAGTTGTTGGAGTTCATTGTATATTCTAGTTATTAATCCCTTGTCAGATGGGTAGTTGGCAGATATTTTCTTCCATTCTGTGGGTTGTCTCTTCGCTTTGTTGATTGTTTCCTTTGCTGTACAGAAGCTTTTTAGCTTGATGTGATCCCATTTGTCCAATTTTGCTTTGGTTGCCTGTGCTTTGGGGGTATTGCTTAAGAAGTCCTTGCCCAGACCAATGTCCTAAAGCATTTCCTCAATGTTTTCTCTAATAGTTTCATAGTTCCAGGTCTTACATTTGTCTTTAATCCATTTTATTTGTTTTTTGTCTATGGTGAGAGATAAAGGTCTTCTTTCATTCTTTTGCATATGGATATCCAGTTTCCCAGCACTGTTTATTGAAGAGACTATCCTTTCCCCAATGTATGTTCTTAGCACCTTTGTTAAAGATAAATTCACTATAGATGTGGGGATTTATTTCTGGGTGTCCTTACGTAACAATGAGTGCCCTGGAACAGTGGCCCCCAACTAACCTTTTTGGCACTGAGGACCAGTTTCATGGAAGACAGTTTTTCCGAGGCTGGTGGTGGGGAGATGGTTTTGGGATAATTCAAGTGCATGACATTTATTGTGCTGTCAAATCTCTTGCTGCTAACCTCCTGCTGTTTGTCCCAGTTCCTCACAGGCCACAGGCCAGTATTGGACCGAGGCCCTCAGCTTGGGGACTGCAGTCTTACAGCATTAGGGCTTGATAAACCTAATTGAGAAAAATAACCTAAAATGAGGAAAAATTGAGAGGTGGGCTTTTCTATTGTAATGGTTTTCAAATTGGATCAATTAAATTTAAAAAATAGCCATTAGGGTTTTAGGTCAGAGTAGAAATTTTGAACATATAAAAACATTGAGTTTAAATGTCTTATTTAATTTTCTTGGACAGTTGTACTTTTGAGCATTTTCATGATTTTATCGGTCTCCTGTTAACTACGCTAACTGTAACTAGTGCTTTTCAGCTCTTGTGTACCTGCAGCCCCAAGCAGGGAAGGCCTCCTGCTTTCAGGGATTCTGGAACTTGCTGTACAGTTAGCTTTCCTCACCCCACAGCTTTGCTGAGCTGTCACTGCGTCAGGCAGAACGTTCCCCAGTTATCCAGAGTAAATGGGACCGCCCTGCTCTGTGTCCCCATAGGCTTTGCATCACAGTTCTTCTAGTTTTTTATCTTTTTCTCACTAAGAACTGGGTCTGTTTAGCTTAGCAGCTTGGCCTGAAATAGCCACTCAGTATTTCAAATGAATGATAGAGTGTTTAATAGTTACTGAGTTTAAGCTCTGATGTTTAAGGCCTGCAGTTGGAAAATTTGACAGTTCATGATTAGCTATTCTTACTTTAGGATTTAAATATCACTGGGCTGATGGATATACCTTATTGTCAATCTACCTGGGCAGAGGTAACCGCACAGCTGAATCTCAGGGCTTTGTTGTCTGCATATGTTATACGTTTTAAATGAAATTAATAAATAATGTATATGTTTATATAATCGAAGGTCCCACAATAAATTGATAAGTATAATCAAAGACAGTTTATACAAACTGGAAAGTTTAAGCTTTTTTTCTGTGTATTATATACATTCAATGCTTGAGTCAAGTGGAGAGCCTTTTTTGTTTTTAACTGTATTATGTTGATAATTATGTTTACCTATTCCCCCCACTAAATTTTCATTCATTATTTAGTTTAACAAATTTTTATCCAGCATCAATATGTGCCAGGTTGCTAGGCAAGGGCAGACTTGAACTAGGGAGAGACACAGTGGGTCCTGCTCCAGATGCCTTTCTTTCGGGGGTGATGAGGCTCCTCCCATGCCAGCCTTATACTTCAGCTTTTTCTGCTCTGGGTATGCCCTGTTTTTGGTGGGTTAAAGCCTTTTAAAACCAATTTCTGTTTTATTTTTTTAGAGAGATTTCAGAAAGGAGAACAGAGAAAATTGGGTATCTCTGATCTGTCAACTCATCTTGATTCTAATCTGCTTTTAAAAAAAACTAAAATCACTCTTGACTGGAGTTTACCTTCCCATTAAAATATGCTTGATTGCTTCTCTGCATATGGTAAATGCCTGTCCCTGCCATAGGTTCTTTCTCTGGGTTTGGTGATGGTATGAGTACGTGGAGGCTGGCACACTTCTCAGATCTCAGGGAGAGGAGCAGTGTTTACTTCTCTCCAGGTAAGGAATTGCCTCAGGTCCCTTGCTTTGAGGCTGCAGGGAACAGGGAACAGCCCTTATGGCTTCCATAGGTGAGCATGCACTTCCTGGCTTCTTCCTCTTTAAATGTGCTTCCAAGTTGTGATTTGGAAAGTTCCTACACCCTAAGTGTAAAGAATGGTGGGGAGAAACCCACTTTCAGAGTTGATTCTTTGAAAACAAAGATCTAGAGATGTTGAAGCTGTCAAGAGCCATAGAGGGGCTTTTGCAGCTATTTGAATAGTCACAGTTAGACAAGGAACACAGGTTTCATGTGGTCTACAGAAGAGCTTCAGATAAGCTTCTTTAGACCTTACCTGGAGTTACAGAGGAGGGTATGTCACAGACGAGGCTGAGACACATGGCAGTTGTGTTTTGAAGTGACACTGAATCCTCTTTATGTTTCTTTTCCCCTCTACACAGTCCATTGAAGACTTGAACAAATGGGCCCTATTTCTTGTTTCTCCTTTTATACTTGAAGCAGAGCACATAGCATTTGTGACGGAGAGCATTTGGGTCCAAGGTGAGAATTTACAGAGGCCATCTTCCTCTTCAGAAACAGTGAGTAACCTGTTTTTTACTTGTGTACCATAAAGAAAATATATGTCTTAATCAACATCAAATGTTTTTATGAGTGCTCTTCCCTGGATTCTTTGTGGCTCCTCTACTTTTTGGATATTTTGGGTTAGTTATATTAGTTAAATTGTCTTCACCTTTTTAATGTGGCTGCTAGGAAATTTAAAACCACGTGTGTGGCTTGTTATTTGTGGCTCACATTATACAAGAGGCAAGTGACCAGCACTGCCGGACGGATGCTCTTTCCCAGGTCATCGTCTTGATTCCCAAATCAGCCCGAATAGAGGGCTTAACATTCCACCTACTTCCTAGACATCTTGCCCTGAGTATTCTGAAAACACTTCAACATCAGCAACATGTCTAAAACAAGCTGTTTGCACTCTTCTGCTCTAAAAAAAGGAAATCTCAGATTAACACCCCAATCTGCTCTTCCCCTCACCTCCTCCTTACCTCCACGAAGGTCCCAGGTCGGATGCCCCTCCCCAGAGGGCTCAGCATTGCAGCCTCATTTCCATTCATCCTCATTTCGTTCTCATCTTCATTGTCTTTTGTGTGGACTGTCAAAGTATCCTGTCTTGTATCCCTTCCTTGGGTTTTCCTTCCGGTGGCCAGAATTAATCATTCTGGACACAAGTCCAGCTGGGACACCCTTGCTCAAGCTTTGTGTGGGTGTCCTCGCCAGATGCAGGCTGAGCACTCGGGCTCTCGGGTGTCTGCCCCTCACCCACCCGTGTCCATGTCCTCCCCTCCCCTGTCCACCAGGCGCTATTATTGCCTTTCTGCCTTCACCCCTTCCCTCCCCCCATGTGTTCCTTGCCCTCCATGTGGATAATCCAGAAGGGATTTTGCTGATGACAGCCATGTTTCCTGGCTTCCCATTTCGTGGAGATTTTCCATAAGACTCTATATTGGGATGAGAGAAGGGGGAAGAAAGATAAGAAATAACTGAGCAGAATTCATGGTAGACTGAAATAGGTGGAGATAGTGAAGGAGAGCGAGAGACTTTCTGGTTGGGGCCCCAGAAGTGGTGGAGCATTTGGGCCCAAGAGCAGGCTCGTGCAATGAGACAAGATGTTCTCTCCTGAAGGCTCACAATGTTTATTTAGCTTTATGTACACTTATGACAATAATAGTGCCATTTATTGAGTCCCTGCTGGTCTTTTACATATATTACCCCTAATGCTTACAGCACTGCAAGGTATAATTAATTGCTATTTTAAAGGTAAGAAAACTGAGATTATAAGATTAAATGATGTGCCTAAAGCCACCAGCTGCTAAGTGGTAGACAAGATTTTAAGCAACGTCTATATCCTTTCTAGTAGCCAGAAGAACAAATTAATGGTTTTAAAGAGATCTAGGTCATCAAGATTCCAAAATAAATAAAGGTTTTATTAACTCAAATTAAATCAAGCGGTACCTACAGATGGTCTCCTGTGTTTGATAGAAAGGGACCATCTGTTAGGAAGATTTTTGGTGAATGGAGATAATTTTTATATGCAGAAAAGACTATTCAGAAACTTTATTTTTGTTTTAAAAATGATTTTAAATTTATTAAAATTACAAATTAAACAGTTCAAATCATATGAAATTGTTGATATTTGGTTTTGTTTTTTTTTTTAACTATGAAGAGTCCTTTTCATATGGTAATCCATTCTTCTCTGGGCTTTTAAATCCAGCTTACCATTCTTACAAGTTTAACAAAAATTTGCAATCACTTTTAAAGGGATTTTTGAGTAATTATTCTGTCTACAAACTCAAATCTCTTAAAATATTCCATTTTAATTTTGGACTCTAGGTGCACAGAATTGGATTAATCATATTCCTTATTCAAAATGTGCTCTCATCACTGGTTTATGCATGACTTTCATTCACTTATGAATTTCAAATAATACAATAAATACCCATGAACTCATCACTCACTAGAACATGCAGTTCTAGTTTCTAGTTGAGGGGCCCCCAGAGTTCACCTGCCTGCTCCCTCCACCCCACCCCATTTCTTTTTAGATATTTAAGTTGTCTGGATGAACAGACACCACCTTTCTGAACACTTATGTAACTCTTATAAATTACAGTTGTACGTTTCTTAATGACAGGGATACTTTCTGAGAAATGTGTGGTTAGGTGATTTTGTCCTTGTGCAAACATTGTAAAGTGTACTTACACAAACCTAGACAGGATACCTAGCTCTGTGGTACAGCCTGTTGTCCTAGGCTACAAACCTGTAGAGCATGTTACTGTGCTGAATACTGTAGGTAATTGTAACACAATGGTAAGTATTTGTATACCTACACATATTTAAACATTAAAAGGCACAGTAAAGATGCAGTATAAAAGATAAAAAATGGTACAACTGTATAGGGCATTTACCGTGAATGGAATTTACAGGACAGGAAATTGCTCTGGTCAAGTCCGTGAGTTAGTGAGTAACTGTGAAGCCTAGGATATTACTATACACCAAAGCCTAGGATATTACTATACACCACTGTGACTTTATAAACACTGTACACTTAGGCTACACTAAATTTATAAAAAATATTTTTTCTAAACTTTTAAATTTTTAAAACTTTTTTTTTTTTTTCCCAAGAGACAGGGTATTGCTCTGTCACCCGGAATGGAGTACAGTGGTCCAGTTGTAGCACACTGCAACCTTGAACTGCTGGGCTCAAGCGATCCTCCCAGGTAGCTGGGAATACAGGTATGCACCACTGTGCCTGGCTAATTTTTTAATTTTTTGTAGAGACAGGGTCTTGCTCTGTTGCCCAGGCTGGTCTTAAACTCCTGGCCTCAAGCAATCCCCTGCCTTGGCCTCCCAAAGTGCTGTGATTATAGATGTGAGCCGCCACACCTGGCCTAATCTTTAAAAACTTTTTGACTCTTTTGTAATAACACCTAGCTTAAACACATACACATTGTACAGCTGTACAAAAATATTTTCGTTCTTTATATCTTTATTCTATAAGCTTTTATCTATCTTTAATATTTTGTGTTCATTTTTGACTTTTTAAACTTTTTATTAAAAACTGAGACACACACGCCTGTAATCCTAGCACTCTGGGAGGCCAAGGCGGGCGGATTGCTCGAGGTCAGGAGTTCGAGACCAGCCTGAAAAAGAGCGAGACCCCGTCTCTACTATAAATAAAAAGAAATTAATTGACCAACTAATATATATAGAAAAAATTAGCCGGGCATGGTGGCGCATGCCTGTAGTCCCAGCTACTCGGGAGGCTGAGGCAGTAGGATTGCTTGAGCCCAGGAGTTTGAGGTTGCTGTGAGCTAGGCTGATGCCATGGTACTCACTCTAGCCTGGGCAACAAAGCGAGACTCTGTCTCAAAAAAAAAAACCAAAAACCAAAACCAAAACAAAAAACAAAAAACAAAAATAAACCGAGACACAAGCACACACAATAGCTTATGCCAACAAAAGGTCAGGATCATCAGCATCACTGTCTTCTACCTGTGTGTCTTGTCCCACTATTAGGTCTTCAGGGGTAATAACATGCATGAAGCTGTCTTCTCCTATGGTAACAATGGCTTCTTCTGGAACACCTCCTGAAGGAGTACTCTCTAAAATAACAATGATAATATAGTAAATACACAAACCAGCAACATAGTTGTTGGTTATCATTTTCAAGTAGTACGTACTATATGTAATTATATGTGCTGAACTTCTGTACAACTGACAGTGCAAGTATGTTTACATTGGCATCACCACAAACACATGAGCACTGCATTGCACTACAGTGTCACTAGGCCATAGGAACTTTTTAGCTCCATTATAATCTTCCTGGACCACTGGCATATGTTCAGTCTGTCGTTGCATGAAATGTCCTTGCGCAGTATGTGACTGTATTAAACTTATAAATATGGTAAGCTTGAAGTTTTTTTTTTATGTGTTCTAATATTGTATATAAATTAGTCAGATTTCAACTTAAAACCAAGACCAGATTGCCAAAATATTGCAATTAATATCAAATATGCACAGATTCCTTCTTAACACAAAAATATGACTGCTATGCTTTTAATCTCCTAAATCATTACTTAATCTTATGGCTTATGAGGTTAAAAGATGGACCACATCTTAAGGAACATAGAGACTGTATTATGTAGGATACAGTTATAGCTTAGCTGCTATAACAAAGAGACCCAGAACTACCATGGCCCAAATAAGCCAGAAGTTAATTTCTGTCTCAGGGAGGTGGTTCTGTCAGTAAGGCCATCCAAGGATTTTTTTTTGTCTTTCCCTATCTTGTTCCTTGTTTTTTATGTCCCTTCCACTCCACCACTGTCAGCTTCATCCACATTCCTGCCCTCAGAGAGGGGGAAGACAGAAGGTGGAAGACACCAGCTTCCTCTTTAAAATAGCGATCCAGATGTTTTACATGCCACTTCTGCTCCCATCTGCTTGCCCAGAACTTGTTCCCCGCTGAGCTGCTGGGGAGACTGAGAGATCATCCCCCAGCTGGACACCCATAGGTTCAGCAGAAACCTGGAGTTGTGTACTACAAGGGAGAAAGAGAGAGTAGATATTGGGAGATAATTAGCATCTCTGCCATAATTATCATTTCATTTAATTAACTTTCTAAGGAAGATTTAACTAAGAACTCATTGAATGTTGGTTACTTAATTCTTAATTTTCTGGGGTACAAAGGTGCCTACCCAACAGGGAGGATTGCCACCGTCCAGTTAACGCATGCCACTTGTTATCAGAGGGTTCAGTGGGTCTTGCAAGTAGGAACTAGAGATGTCCAGAGCCATTCTTTGCATCACCTTGGCTCTTCCCCCGAGCTCCGTTTTATAAATTGGCCTTCAAAATTTAAAAAGGGGTTGATCTCATAGCTCACTGTTTTCTTACCAAATCTCTAGTTGCCATTCAGGTTGATTGCTGGGTAAGAGTTTGCATTTTGGGGGGGGGCGCTTTTATGAATCTGAGCATGTATGTTTCACCTAACCCTAAAGTCATTTCAATTTGACAGGGTCTTAAATATATTAAATGGAAAATAGGTTACATAAGAAAGACTTCTGATTTTGATGGGAGCTTACATTCTTCCACAACTTTTAAGACTGCACAACTCTTACAGATACTTAAAATGATACCTTTTTGAATTTTGGATATCTCAAATGGCTTTGGTTTGTAGTCATTCTGTAGACCCCCCAACAAAAAAATAGATGAATCTTAGGAATTCAGTTTAAAAAAATGTAGCATTCACTTATTCACATTATTACTTATTCATTAACAGATATTTATTGAACATCTATGTTCCAATTATTTTGCTAGGTATAATAATAAATATCAACAGGAGATGGCAGATTCAGTTCAGTTTTCAATATCTTCTGTATTTTATTAGCAGTCCTATTTAATAAGAATTGATGAACCAAAGAACTTACATAATTCTTTTGTTGCAGAAAATTTGCTTATGTTCCTTTTACTCAATCAAGGCATTCATTCATTCATACAGTGTTTATTGAATGCCTCCTACATGCTAGATTGTGTGCTAGGGATGGAGGTTTGTCTCATTTGGAGATGAAAGATGCATTCCAATGATAGTCCTTGTCATTAAGGAGCTCAGGGTATGGGAGAGCAGAGAGCTAAGTAAATGAACAATTAGAGTTCACTGTGTTAAGTGCTGTGAAAGGCATGGATAGGGAATGTTAGGGGACCCATCTAGATGGGGCGAGGTCAGGAGGGACTTTCCGGGGCAGGTGATGTCTGAGTTTTAAGGGAAAAACAGGAATTAGGTGAAAGAGGAGGAAGGAGATTCCTGGGCAGAACAGCAGGTGCAGAAGTGCAGAGAGCATTCGCAGCTGGGGCGTTGCACATGGTTCAGCACCATTGCAGTTTGTGTTCACCTGAGTTGGGGAGTGGCCCAAGGCATGGCCATAGGGGACAGCTGGGGTGGGAGGGTTGTGTTGTGTGGGAAATTACCTTGATGCAGGGGTAGTTTCCAGGGACATGGCCAGGCAGGCTATTCCAGCAGTCACAGAACAGAGAGGCTCACAGACCAAGTGAAGATGCTTGACTCACACACAGTTTGTTACATCCATTCAAAACACGCAGCAAGAAATGAAGGGAGGGATCTGGGGTCAGTTAACCCCTGGCCCCCCAGTGAGGAAGCTCAAGCTGCCCTGGCAGCTTGATCCACATGGAAAGATCCACAGGAAGAAGCAGCTGGGCCCTCAGTGGATGGGCAGCTCCAGCTTGCCAGCTCTGTGAGGGAGCCATCTTGGAAGTGGGTCATTCGGCGCCACCCTGCCTGGTGCCATGAGGAGCAGAGTCAAGCTGCCCCTGCCCTGTCCTGCCCAAATGGAGATTTGTGAGAAAAATAAATGATTAGTTTGAAACCACTAAATTTGGGGTGTTTTGTTACACAGCAGTGGACAACCAGACCACTCAGGACGCCTCTTAAAACTTTTCTTCCTCAGCCTGCGTCAGCGGGGTGGGGTTCGGAGGGGAGCGAGTAATCGTGGAAGCCAACGCGACCCGCTTAAAGGGCGGCCCTCAGGTGCTCACGGGACATCTGGAAAACACAAATAATGTAAAAACGTCTGTGACAACAAAGATGTTTGTCTTATTTTCTGATTAGCTCTCAATTACTCAGAAAATTAAAGCAGCCAGACCAGCCTTTTCCCTGAGCGTGCAGTCAGTCACGGTTTTGAGTTCTGCTTTTCAGTCTCACCCGGCTCACCTTACCGTTTCAGCTCTTGCTTGCTGTGGAGTCGTGACAACCTTTGCATTGTTACTGGCTTTCTTGCGTAATAGCGAGAATGAATTTTCTAGCACTCTTTCATCCTCCCTGCTTCCAAACCGGCAAGGCAGTGAAGGTAACTGAAAGTCAGTCATACCTCTCCCTTCTGTCTCATGGTTCCAAGTTCTTCACCCCTCTCTGTGTCCTGTTTCTGGAAGTCTTAACAACTCACATGCAGTTAATATGATTTGGAAGAGGAAGAACAAGAGAGAGAAAAATTGGCAACCTCGGTCATTGACTGGGTTGCTGATGGGCTGTTGAGATTTCTGTTCCCCCATCCGTGAGGAGCTTCCGCTTCTTGCCACTCGCTGTTTGCTGTAGGGAAGGGCCACACGAGCTCATGTAACCTGGTGTCTTTCACGCCTGAGCTGCTGCTTGGATGCGAGTTTTAAGTTGAGCAGAGCAGATGCTCACGGTCTGCTGTGATCAATTGTGACATCAAGTCAAGAGCCTTAGTTACGGGACAGATTTCTGCATGCTGCGATAGGGAGGAAATCTCTTTGTTTGGGGCCAACCAGGGCTTCCTTAGCTTTGATCTTTGGGAGTAAGCCTTTTGCCTGACTTCCCCTTTCTTCCCTAGCCCTTTGTCTCCATCTCAAAGTGCAGATTCGAAGTGTCCTGTTTGCCTTCATCCACTGGAAGGCAAACACCCCTGGACGCAGTATCAGTGACAGCAGGGCTTGGCTTTGATCAGAGCACCCAGCGCTTGAAGGCATTGGCATGGTCTGCGGCTCATGGACCCTGCTCCTAGAAAAAGGAGACGCACTTAGGTGAGGAGACAGTTGGCTGAGCTGAGAAACTTGATAAGGGATGTGTGTATATATTGTTCCTTGGCCTCTTCCTGTCCTTCCTCCTCTCCTTTGTTTCTCTCGGAGCCTCTCATCCTTCAGAGGTGTGTGAGAATTTAATTATTGGCTCCTTTTACCCTAAGTCAGCACCAGCCTCAGCAGGGTGCTAAAGCAGTGTTTTAGCAACTGCATTCTGGGCTGAGTGAGTCTCCCCTGGTGGAGCGTTTCTCCTCCTTTGATTGCCAGATAGCTCTGGGGACAGTGATGCATTTGGCTTCCTGCACAAGGCTGAGGGCTGTGCTGTTCTTTTTCATGTATCCCACTCACCCTCATCTGAAAAGTCTACCCTGCCTGCCAGGATATTAGTGTGTCTCCTCATCCTCAGGTACTGATGTTCTTTTCCTTCATTCCCAAAGCTGGACATCAACTGAGTATCTGTCGTTGGTCAAAGATGTCATTTTGGAAATGTAGAATTTTACTGAGACATTGGTCAGGCCTGACCCTTCAAGGTGAATCCTACTCACTCCCCAGCTGTATGTCTGCGGGGAGGTGGGAGAAGTTAGGCGATAAAGTGGAAGGAAGGCTGCAGGTAGAGCCAAGAGAAAATTCGGAGGTTTCTCTTTCTCCAAATGTTTTAGGCCAGTTAATTAATGAGTTGACCATAAAAACCTGAATTTATGATTTTTTCCCCCTAAAGCAGTCTTTCTCAACTGTTTTTCTTTTTTTCATTGTTGTTTCTGTAAGGAGAAAAATTAAATTCCCTTTAAATTACCTCTAAGGAGAGAAATGAACTACTAAGGGATAAGGTTTTGTGGGGTAGGGTTGAACCTTGAGGGCCACAAACTGTTACGATGTCCAAGATGTTTTTCAGCTTCCTCCCATCCCAATTGCAGTTTTTGGTCACTTGGGTGCAGGTGGAATGTGATCCTGAGGACACTTGCTCTAAGGACTCTGTTTTGGAATAACAAGAGCACCCCCTTATGGACCAGGCATTTTATAGATTATCCCATTTAGTTCTTCCAATAACCTTCCAAGGTAGACTCTCTTACCCTCTCACCTTACAGATGGGAAATTGAGGCACAGGGAAGTTGAGGCACAGGGAAGTTGAGTGGCTTGTTCAGGTCATGCAGCAGTCAACCAGAGGAGCCAGCATTTGAATCTCGGAATTAGGACTCTATAGTCCTCTTACTAACTAGGTTATCTCAGAAGAGTATAGAAGCAGGCAGACTGCCTAGACTCTTTTCTTTTAAAAAGTTGAGATAATAATTCACAAACCGTAAAATTCACCCTTTTAAAGTATATGATTCAATTCAGTAGTTTTGACTATATTCACAGTTGTGAAATCACCGCCACTGTCTAATTCCAGTACATTTTCATTACTTCCAAAAGAAACCACACACCCATCAGCAGTCTCTGCTTACTGCCCCAGTTCCTAGCAGCCACTAATCTACTTTCTGAGTATTTTTGCCTCTTTTAGATAGTTTATTCTGTTTCAAATTGGATTGTATAATATGTGACCTTCAGTTGTTGGCTTCTTTTATTTACCATAATATATTACACGATTCATTCATGTTGTAATATGTATCAATACTTCGTTCCCTTTTTTATGGCTGAAAAACACTCCATTGTACACATTTAATTTATCCATTCATTTGTTGATGGATATTTGGGTTGTTTTCACTGTATGAATAATGCTGCTGTGAACATTTGTGTACAAGTGTTTTTGTGTGGACCTACGTTTTTAATTCTCTGAGGTACATACCTGGGAATGGAATTGCTAGATCATATGGTAACTCTGTGCTTAACTTTTTGAGGAACTCGCAAACTCTTTTCCCAGGCAGCTGTGCTATTTTATATTTCTGCCAGCAATGTACAGTATCTCCCCATCCTCGTCAACACTTGTTTTTATCTATCTTTTTTATATTATAGCCATCCTAGTGGATGGGAAGTGGTATCTCATTGTGGTCTTGATTTACATTTCATTAATGACTAATGATGCTGAGCATCTTTTCATGTGCCTGTTGCCCATTTGTATATTTTTGCTGGAGAAATGTCTATTTAAATCCTTTGCCCACTTTACAAATTGGGCTGTTTTTTCTTTTATTGTTGAGTTGTAGGAGTTCTTATATGATTTGCAAATATTTTCTCCTATTTTTGTGTTATCTTTTCCACTTTCTTGATAAAGTCCTTTGACACACAAAAAAACTTTGAAGTTCAAATTATCTATTATTTCTTTCATTGCTTGGACTTTTGCTGTCATACCTGAGAAACCCTTGCCTGATGCAAGGTTGTAACAATTTATTTATGCCTGAGTTTTCCTCTAAGAGTTTTGTAGTTTTAGCTGTTACGTTGAAGTCTTTGATCCACTTTGAGTTAATTTTGGTTAACTTTGAGTTTTAGCTGTTACGTTGAAGTCTTTGATCCACTTTGAGTTAACATGGTTTAGATGGCATGAGATCCAGGTCTGTCTTCATTTTTTCACCTGTGGACATTCAGTATCTACTTGTACAAGCAAGATTTGTTGAAAAGACTATTCTCTCTTCATTGAATTGCCTTGGCCCTTTTTTAATTGCCCATGAAACATGTGAGTTTGTATCTGTGCTCTCAGTTCTGTTCCACTGCTCCACATGTCTGTCCTTGTGCCAGTTGGACCTTGCCTTTTGTAGCTCACAGTGCCTGGATGAGCAAGTACCCTCAGGCCCTGGGTTTCGGGGATCCCCCTTCCCTCTGTGGGTTCAGGATTTATCCAGCAGTTGGCCTGGGAGTTCTCCATCAGCTAGTCAGCTCTGCAGTGCATTTAAGATGACGTTTTATTTATTTATTTTACCCAGCATTGTTTTCAGGAGGAGTTAGTTCTAAATACCTAGCCCACCAATATGAAAAATGAAATTCAAAATTATATATCTCTGACTATGGAATTTGGGGCAGTATGTCATGGAAAAGATATTTTTAGGAGTAGGGGAATCATTCCTGGCATCTTAGGAAAAGACTATGATGCTCACGGTTGCTGTTAAAGCCACGTTTGTAATTAAAGCAGCTTTCATTAATTGAGTACTTTATTCTATCCCAAGCTTCCTACTGGGGGCGTTACATATGCTCTTTAATCTCCTTAACACACAAACCTCTAAGATGTCCAGTATTAGCATCATTCCTGTTTTACAGGTGAAGAAGCTGAGCGGTTCAGGGCTTGCCTAAGGACAGACACAGATGATTGGCTGAGTTTGACTCCAGAGCCAGGCTCTGAACCCCAGCAGGCTCCCTTCTCCTTTGGGAACCCTCAGAGAGATTATCCCCAGTTTAGAATTGTTGCTTTGTAAAAACATGGAAGGCTTAAAGGACCCAGCTTTTCTGTTCTCTTTTTCCCCGTCCCCCTTGCGGTGGGAATGTGAACTTCCTTGCAGGCAGGCACTGGGGTGTCCTTGCCGGTTGTTCTCACGTTTCTGTGAGCGCAGGAATCCACGGGGAAGCCAGGAATCCACGGGGAAGCGTGTGGAACAGTCCTGATTCCTGAACTCCTACTGCAGAGAGTCAATGCACCAGACAGGGAGGGACACATGCTCAGGAACCTGCAAGTCTAATGTGCTGCTCCCTGTCATTCTCTTGCACTTGGTCTTGGACCACACTTTGAGAAAAGCTCGTCCACAGGTTACATTTTAAATAATTGGATGTTGTGCTCGTGTTCGCTCCTTTTTCCTATTGCTAAAGGGCAGTGTTATGTTTCTCTGGTGACTGGGGATGGCCCTTTCCCTTTTAGTTCCTTAAAGTTGAGACTTCAGTTATTAATACTTTTATTTTTATTTATTTATTTTTTGGGGGACAGAGTCTCGCTTTGTTGCCCAGGCTAGAGTGAGTGCTGTGGCGTCAGCCTAGCTCACAGCAACCTCAAACTCCTGGGTTCAAGCAATCCTGCTGCCTCAGCCTCCCCAGTAGCTGGGACTACAGGCATGCGCCACCATGCCCGGCTAATTTTTTCTATATATATTAGTTAGCCAATTAATTTCTTTTCTATTTATAGTAGAGACGGGGTCTCACTCTTGCTCAGGCTGGTTTCAAACTCTTGACCTCAAGCAATCCGCCCCTCTTGGCCTCCCAGAGTGCTAGGATTTATTAATACTTTTAAATGAGTTAATATTTAGTGCTTTGTAAGCACTGTTATCAGGTAGAAATGAGAATGTTTGAGCCAAAACAACTTTGATAGTAATAAAGCGCAATATCCAGTAATTTGTTTTGCCTGACTATAACTTAGTGGTAGGAAGCCTGGAGGGAATAATAAAGTGTCTGGTTATTTTAGAGAAGAAAAATCTCAACCTCTCTTTTTCTACATCCTCCCTCACCTGCTTTTTCTCAGATTGTAAGGTGGTCAGACTGTTGCCTGCCATTAGCTTGCAGACCTGGGGAGCCTTACCAATTAATTGCTGAAGCAAGCGTGGACGATTTCAGCAGGCTGGGCGTGGCGTTCATGGAAGACAGACTCCAGATGGATGATGGACTCATTCCCCAAAAGATTGTTTGTAAGTGACTTTAGAAAATGTTTTTATCATAGCGGGATGTCGTAGGTTATTCACTTAAGGACTGCTGAGCACTTGTATTGGTATGATTTACAGGCAATGCTTAGTTTCATTTTAATTCAACAGGTTTGATTTAACCGTACTAGTATAACATTCATACATGTGTCAAGATTTTTTTTGGGGGGGGGCACATCTTTAGTGCTTATTACATTTCTTAAACATGTATTTTCCATAATTGCATTGTCCATGAAGAGGCATTCAAATTCAGAACCCATATAATACTTTTTTTGGGGGGGGGGGACAGGGTCTCACTTGTTGCCTGGGCTAGAGTGCCATGGTGTCAGCCAAGCTCACAGCAACCTCCAACACCTGAGCTCAAGCGATTCTCCTGCCTCAGCCTCCCGAGTAGCTGGGACTACAGGCATGTGCCATGCCTGGCTAATTTTTTAAAATATATTTTTAGCTGTCAATTAATTTCTTTCTATTTTTAATAGAGACGGGATCTCATTCTTGCTCAGGCTGGTCTTGAACTCCTGAGCTCAAAGGATCCGCCTTGGCCTCCCAGAGTGCTAGGATTATAGGCATGAGCCACCGTGCTGACCCCATATTTTTTATTTCACCCAGTTTAATACACTATAACTAGCTTCTGGACTATAGTTCTGACTGAATGGGAAACACAACCAAGTGTTACTATGAAGTTCTAAATCTAACAGCTTTTTTACTTAGAATATATGTGTCAAAATTTTTTGGAACAAATCTTTTTTCAGGCAGCATACAAACTGTTCTTCCTTAATTAAGCTTAAAAACAGACTTTTTATGTCTGTGGAAGTTTTCTTTTGTATTGTGGGCAAATAAGAATGTAAGTTAGCTCGGGAAATTTATGCAATTGTTTAATTTTCTGATTTGCTACCTGCGTGCGCCTCATACTATGTCAAACATATAGCAGGTGCTCAATAAATGTTTTTTATTTTATTTTATTTTATTTTTTGAGACAGAGTCTCACTTTATTGCCCAGGCTAGAGTGAGTGCCGTGGCATCAGCCTAGCTCACAGCAACCTCAAACTCCTGGGCTCAAGCAATCCTGCTGCCTCAGCCTCCCATGTAGCTGGGACTACAGGCATGTGCCACCATGCCCGGCTAATTTTTTCTGTATATATTTTAGTTGGCCAATTAATTTCTTTCTATTTATAGTAGAGATGGGATCTCGCTCTTGCTCAGGCTGGTCTCGAACTCCTGAGCTCAAAGGATCCGCCTACCTCGGCCTCCCAGAGAGCTAGGATTACAGGCTTGAGCCACCGCGCCCGGCCAATAAATGTTTTTTAAATCGGTGATTGTGAATTTATATTCCAGTCCTGTGACAAGATACTGGAAAGACCCTTCTCATCGATCCTACAGAGTGTCCTGAGAGTAGCTTTTCGCTGGCGTGTGTTTAGATATTAGATAGACTCTAGAGCAGGCGTCCTCAAACTACGGCCTGCGGGCCACATGTGGGTGTTTTTGCCCGTTTGTTTTTTTACTTCAAAATAAGATATGTGCAGTGTGCATAGGAATTTGTTCATAGTTTTTTTTAAACTATAGTTCGGCCTTCCAACGGTCTGAGGGACAGTGAACTGGCCCCCTGTTTAAAAAGTTTGAGGACCTCTGGACTAGAGAGTGTGTCCTTTTCTTTTCTCAGTTTCATGAGCATATAGAAGAATAACACTCAAGAAATTGAAATCTGTAAATAAGTGCAAAAAAAAAAATTGAATCTGTAAATAAGTGCAAAATCACCTTCCTGAATCTCACTTTCTTCACCAGTCAGTAAGAGGATCTTAGGGTCTCCGACACGTGTAAGAAAGATGGTTGTGGGAACTGAGGATTTCACTGGGGGTCCTCCCAGCAGGCAGGAGCAATTAGTGGTTCCAAAGGATGCCACAGAGTTGAGGTGGGGCTGCAGCGGGGAGCCGTGCAGGGGCCTGCCCTGGAGCGGATGTCATAGAATGCAGAGGGGGTGATGAGATTCTTGAGCTGAACTACATGACAAATAAGAGGTGTTGGCTAATTATCTTCCTCGTTTGTGCTTTAGCGGTGCACTTGCAGGCCTTGACTCTGAAGGATCTTAAGGATCAGGCCTCAAACAAGCAAGCTCAAATCCTGCAGCCGAACCCTGAACCTTCTCCTGAGATTGAGCCTAAGCAGGATGTCATGGAGCACGTTGGCAGAGATGGCCCGAAGGTTCTTGGTGAAGAGCCCAAGCAGAGGAGAGGCAGTGCCTCTGGGAGTGAGCCTGCTGGGGACAGTGACAGGGGAGGGGGCTCTGTCGAGCATTATCACCTCCATCTGTCTAGTTGCCATGAGTGTTTGGAACTAGAGAACAGCACCATTGAGTCGGTCAGGTTTGCATCTGCAGAGAACATTCCAGATCTTCCCTACGATTACAGCAGCAGTTTGGAGAGCATTGCTGATGAGACCTGCCCTGACGGGGAAGGGAGGAGAGTCAACGTCACGGGAAAGGCACCCAACATCCTAGTCTATGTGGGCTCTGACTCCCAGGAAGCCCTCGGCCGGTTCCAGCAGGTCCGATCTGTCCTGGCTGACTGTGTGGACACCGACAGTTACATTCTCTACCACCTGCTGGAGGAAAGTGCACTCGGAGACCCGTGGCCAGACAACTGTCTGTTGTTGGTCATTGCCACCAGCGAGTCCATTCCTGAAGATCTGTACCAGAAGTTCATGGCCTACCTTTCTCAGGGAGGGAAGGTGTTGGGCCTGTCTTCCTCTTTCACATTTGGTGGCTTTCAGATGACAAGCAAGGGTGTACTGCAGAAGACAGTCCAGAACTTGGTTTTCTCCAAGTCTGAGCAGAGTGAGGTGAAGCTCAGCATCCTAAGCAGTGGCTACGTTTACAGGGAGGGCCCCGGAGAGCGACTCAGCCAGGGTAAGCTCCAGGGCCACCTAGAGAATGAGGACCAGGACAGGATGATCATCCAAGTGCCTTTTGGGACATGTGGAGGAGAAGCTGTTCTTTGCCAGGTACATTGCTTTGATGATCTTCGGGTATCTTGGAGAGGGGATATGCTCTTGAAGGCTGTACACTAAAGGTTTCAAGAGTTTGTGTGCTGCCAGTTACTGTTGGCTGGGAGCTTTTGCTGATGGTGAGCAGAAGGTTTCATTTAGTTCAGGATTTTCATGAAGACCGTGATTAACTGAAAGACTTGTGATGGAGGAATGGCGCAGGTGTTATGGTCAATTGAGCTTGCTGGTTAACCAAGGATCTTGTTTTGATCTTTGCTGGTAATGACCTTTCTAAAATACACTAATCTACTTTCTTGCCTCAAAGTACACTGTGATTAATATAATCGAGCCTTTATTTAACATAAAAAATTGAAAGCCTTTGGGTGGTCGTTCCAAATGTCAGTGATCATCATATTAAAATATTACAGTTGATTGTGGAAGTAGTTTGTGTTAAAAAGATCTCCAAATCCCCAATTCTTTTCTTATGATTCATTCCTCTCAACATCTAAGGGCTGAGAAAAAGCTCAAATAAGAGAATATCGAAGTTATTTAGATTTATGGCAAATTATTTTTTTTTTTTATTTTTATTTTTTTTGAGACAGAGTTTCACTTTATTGCCCAGGCTAGAGTGCCGTGGCGTCAGCCTAGCTCACAGCAACCTCAAACTCCTGGGCTCAAGCAATCCTGCTGCCTCAGCCTCCCAAGTAGCTGGGACTACAGGCATGCGCCACCATGCCCGGCTAATTTTTTCTATATATATTTTAGTTGGCCAATTAATTTCTTTCTATTTATAGTAGAGATGGGGTCTCGCTCTTGCTCAGGCTGGTCTCGAACTCCTGAGCTCAAACGATCCGCCCACCTTGGCCTCCCAGAGAGCTAGGATTACAGGCTTGAGCCACCGCACCCGGCCTATGGCAAATTATTAGTGATACACAAGTAAGGAGAAATGGAAAGAGATTCAAAGGAAAGTACCAATTTCCTTCTCATGCTTGGGAGGTCCTTTGGGGCTTCTGTTGTTTTTTATTCCATCCTCTTTTTTCTTTTGCTTTTTTGTTGGCGAACAGTAGCAGGATAGACTATTTCAGAACTCCTCATCATTTACTATGAATCTTTTAATGCTTTTGGGGCAGAAGTTTTTGTAAGAGTTAAATGAACACTCACTTGTCCTGAAGGATTTGATAATGTAATGAGAAAACTAAGGAGATGTCGATATTTTATTTTGCCCAGAAGCTCATCCCAAGATGAGCGTAACAGATTTTGTTTTACTATAGGGATCTTTTTATTGAGTTAGAGAATTGTTAATTTTTTTGTTTTGTTTGCATTTTGTAATGCCTCCTCTCTTTCTGGCCCTCCTACAAGCTAAGTCTCTTGGGTTTTCAGACCAAACATTCTTTAAGATTTGTTTTTCTTTTCCTTTCTAAAGCCTACTCATTTGCTCTTAAGATGATAGATACTCAGCCAAAGATTCTTGGAATTAAGAAATCTGGACATCAGGACAGATGAACATGTACAACGCAAGCCAGTTTCCTGTAGGGTAGCAAACCACATCAGTTAGCTTTTGGAGGCCTAATAAATGTTCTCCTTATCTTTTTCTCTGCAAATATGGTAACTGTAGTAACTGCTCATTCTCAGAAAATCCACTTAAAAAACCCAACTTCCTAGAGCAATATTTCAGTTTTGAAGAGCAAATCTTGCCACCCCTGTGCACAGACTTGTACTAGAAAATTGATTTGGCATTGTTGTGATCCATTTCTCCGAGTTAACACGGCAACTCTGCTTACTGCACCATTTAAACTGACCCCCTTACTATCATAAAATTTGATACTGCAGTGCATGGCCCTAGGGAAAAAAAAAAAGGCAATATGATGCAGCTTCACAAATCAGGTTCAGAGGATTAGAATGTCATTTTGATTTTAAACGACTTCCAGAGTTCTGTGTAACAGGGTCACTGTTTTCCCTCCATGCCTGTGTCTCTCCGATAACTCTCCGAGATCAAAAAATAAATATTATCACAGGCTGGTTAGTTTCCTCTTTCCCTGTTCAATTTCATAGTCGTCATCTTTGTAATAAATCTAGTGGCGATGTAACCCAATAAGAGGAGGCGAAGTACTTCAAGGGCAAAACACAGCTGCACGCTAGGCGGTGGTATTACCCCAGCCGAGTAAGATGCAGCTTTGATGCCTTTGCCATTCATAATAGTAAGGAAACAGAAAATGTTTGCGTGCTTGTAGTACTGATCAAGTTTGCAGGGAAAATTTAATGCTGTGGATTCATGCTGATATCTGACTATCAGCTGGACCAGGAAGTTTGGCATGAAGTTGTCCAAGTAAAGTCTCTAAAATGGATTTTAAAAGATTTTGTTTTCTTATTTAGCTTAGCACGTGGCAGAAGTGGGCCTGCTTTTGTAGCAGTTTCTCGACCCTGGCACTATCGACGTTTTGGGCCAGATAATTCCTTGTGGTGAGGGGCAGTCCTGTGCATCTTAGGGTGTTGGGCTGCCTCTCTGGTCTCTGCCCATTAGATGCCAGTAGCACCCCTTTTTCCCATCTGTGGCTGGAGGCCTTTTTTAGCTTTGGCTTTTGGTCTCGTTATAAAGCCTTATTTTTAGAAGAAGCCACGTTACAGAAATAGGCCCGTCACTATGGTAACAACATCCTAACCAGAGGGTGAGACTCTCGTGGGATACCGCAGAGGACCGGGAGTGCAAATCTACCATGCACACACTCTGGTGTGTGCCGTTTTCTCCATATTAACTGAGGGTGTAGAACCAGAGGGGCCTCTTTTCCAGTGAACATTGTAGAAGCACCTGAATCCTGAGGCAGTAAGCAAAGGCAGGGCTCACGGTTTCAACAGCAGTCTTTTTCCCTGTCTGCTGAACTCGGAGGCCTGTTTGTAGCATGACCCTTAGTTTCCCTCCCCCGCATCTCTCTCATGGGAAAATGAGTGCAGCGCATTTGCCGCTTTGCCTCGTGAATATCCTGTGTGTTCACCCTCTCTCCGCGAGTCCCTGTGCGTACCATCACGCACCTCCCCTTCTGCCCCGGCCTTGAGTGGGAACGGAAGCTGGCTCATTTTATTCCTGCCACCTGTAACGGTTAATCTCTGGGATAGCCACGTGCTCATGTCAATTAAATGGGGCCCTGCTGTGCTGCTGCTCCACGCCAGCGCCGGCTTTGGCCACGGCAGAGCAGAGGCACACCTTTAGGGTAGAGACACACCGAGAAGGACACGGATCCCTCAGAGGGTTTCTCTTTTCTGCCTTGTCCCCTCTCCAGGGTGGTTTAGAGGACAGGCTTCTTTCTACCTGCTGCCTCCTGACCAGCACACTCACTTGTGTGGGCGCAGCAGCCGCCTGCAGCTGACCAGCTGTACTTTGGGGACCGTGTTGACCAGGGTTTTGCAGACCTTTTCAGATTGGCCTCAACTTTTACCATTAGGACTATTCTGGGAAATGTACTTGGACAGTATATTTGGCTTGGTTAAGGCTTGGGTGGGAATTGAGAGATTTTTAAGTAGCTCGAGGGCTGGCACTGTGCTGTTTATTTTCATCACGCTCTTAGAACAGCAGGCCGGATGCTTTGCATACAATCCCTTAAACCAAAGCAAAGTAAAGCAGATGAGCTCAGTTTGCTCTTCTGAGTACTCAGTGTTCTGGCAGCCTCCAGGCTCTAATGCCCAATTAAAATCTGATCTCAGGGGAGCTAGAGGTTCCAATAAGTTCCTTCATACCAAGACACAGACTGTTGACAGGTGGAGATATTTTAATTTTAACTAGAGAAGAAAGACTGAAGTGAATACGTGAAGTTTCAAATCTTAGAATTCAACAGGAAGAGGTGAAGGAGGAAGAGGAGAAGGGAGGGAGGGAGGGAAGGCCTTTCTGTGTCTCTGAAACCCTCATCCATCCACAGTGAGTTCTCACTTCATGTCATCGACAGGTTCTTGGAAACTGTGACCTTAATGGAAACGACGTATAGGAGAACAATTTTACCATGCACTAATTGATGTAAACAAGAGTGAACTTCCTACGGCATGTATCTGGTCACAGAAACATCACCAAACTTCTAAATAAAGACCAAAAGACCTCTAATATTAAACATTAACATTGATATAAATGTGCACTACGTGTACACTTAAGAAAGATTAATAAAAATAAGTAAGGTAATGACTGAGTTACTCCAGTCCAGGATCTCAGGTGGCCAGAGCCCATCCAGGAGGGGACCAGTCCTGGCCAGGATGCTGTCCTGTCGAGGGACACATACCCGCACTGCGACGGGGACCATGTAGACACGCCAGATAACCTAATGTGCACACTTTTGGAATGTGGGAGTACCTGGAGAAAACCCACGCAGACAGTGGTCCTGGCCAGGAATTGATTTTTTTTTTTCTCATCAACTTTATAACAAAACAAAATAGTGAACTCAAAGACCTGCTGTGTTTTAATTCCTACAAACACTCTCAACATGATGAATGTGGCTACTCTCCCCACAAGTGTTGTTTTCCATTATGACAGGTAGGATGGGAGCTTCCAGCCTGGCCTGGTGCCTCCCTGGGTTCAGGAGCAGCTGGGTCCTCAGCACAACTGGATTTCCAAATATTTGGTCCTATATCCTAGTTAAGTAACTTGGCCAAGGTCACACGACTGGTCAGTGACACAGATCACCTGGAAGGAGTTTGCTAAGTATCTGGGGTTATTTCCATCGTGACCCCTTACTCAGCCCAGCACCCAAAAATTTCAGTAGGCTCTTTGGAACCTTTTCTTGCTCACCATGACTTTCCAGGTATTCGGGCTCAGAGTTTATATGCTTCTTAGTGTCTGCACGTGCCTCTCATTTACAAAGTGGCATCTTTTCCCTCAGGTGCACTTAGAACTACCTCCGAGCTCTGCCATCGTGCAAACTCAAGAAGATTTTAACTTGCTTAAGTCGAGCAATATTAGAAGATACGAAGTCCTTAGAGAGATTCTCACAACCCTTGGCCTAAGCTGTGACATGAAACAAGTTCCTGCCTTAACACCCCTTTACTTGCTGGCGGCCACGGAGGTGAGTTTGCAGGCCCAGCGAGGAAGAGAGCGCCTCTGTGTGTCCCTTCTCCAAGACCGTTACCCTTTCCCTTCACTGTTCTGTTTCCGTTGGTTTTTATTTTGATTTCTGTTTTGATCTTCTGTTTCTATTTTGACTTTGGGTTTGGAAACCGTCCTAAAGACATGCAAGTAGCATTCATTTCGGGGGGAGTTTGCGCAAGGCAGGGAGAGAAGACCCATTTGAGTCTGCGGGTTGTGGCTCTTGCCACTTTGGGCGGAGGAGGATCCCCTGGTTGAGTTGTCAAGAGTATATTTGGAAGTTGTAATTTGTCCATTGGAGATTAAAAACATTTGATTGGGGTCATTTTTTCAGCAGGTCTTTGGACGGGAAAATCACAACTTCTGTTTGATTTGTGCTGATGTCTGCCATCTTGTGGCAAAAGGGGTCTGGGTTTCAGTTCTTATCTGAGCTGCGTCTAAAAGGAAAATGCCACAGAGCTGGGCATGTGCATCCGGGGATTCTCTCCGCTTTGTGTCTGGGTTTGCTGCCCATGGTGGATGCCTAGTTTGGGCAAGTGGCCAGAGTCTCCGTGTGTGTGTTCTTGCTAACCCCTTTACTTTGCCACGCTGTCAGTTTCTTATTCATTGTGACAGATTATTTTGTGGGTCTATTTCTGTTGTCTGCTCTGGACAGGCAAATTTGTGAGTTTAATGATGTAACCATAGAGTTTCAGCGAATACCTGGTAGTCCAGGTGACTTTAAATGCCAAACTTCCCCGCTTTACCTTGAAAAAGAACAAAGTACGCCCCTCACCCCAACATTTTTAAAAGAGGAGGCATTCTGTTTGGGTTATACTCTGTCCCGTGGCAAACTTAGTTTTCAGAGGAGCTGTCTGGGTGCAAAGTGCTCCTTGGAGAAGACGGATGTAAAATCTGAGAGCATTTTTACAATTAGGATACCTTACAGGATTGTTTGAGGACTAGATGAAATAATATATGTGAAAGTTCTGTATAAATTATAACACTTAAGTGATAGTGCAGTTATTATTATTTGGTTGTTGGGGGGTTGAATGAGTAAGATGTGTATAATGTGTCTAACAAATGCCTGGTACCTTGTCTAAAAAGATGACAGGTAATGTTTTTAATTTTAAAAATTAATGTAGTAATGGATTATTTTTTTTAAATTTAAGAAACATTTTTGTT
The DNA here is from genome assembly GCA_008750895.1 of Mirza zaza. Taxonomy (NCBI): domain Eukaryota; kingdom Metazoa; phylum Chordata; class Mammalia; order Primates; family Cheirogaleidae; genus Mirza; species Mirza zaza. The sequence continues at coordinate 88,350 of VSMD01054935.1, forward strand.
TTCTTGTTTTAAAAATAGTTTTATCTTTTATTCTTTTTTTTTCCTTTTTTCCTTTTTGTTATTGTTACATTTAAATTATACAGACATGGAAGAAGAAACATTTTTTATTGTATTTTCATCACATAGTTTTTAGCCAGTTGGCACTGTTTTTGATGAATGCTCTTGGGAATTAATGGTATGACTTCTTTTTTTTTTTGCACTTTCATCTTAAGAACTCAAAGCTTCACATTACTTATCTCTGTTTTTATGTGTTCAGTTAATAGGAAGAAAAGCATCACCTCTGTCTTGTGACTTATAAAAAGAGACCAAAATAAAGCTGGTCCTCAGAGCTTCAAGCCTTATGGACAACCTGTCTTGGAGGAACAGGGCAGGGCCATGTGGGTAAGGGTGACTAGTCTCTGGGGGACTGGGACTGTCACTCTCCTGGACCTTCTCTGTCCTTGCTTCCTGAGCATGGCAGGCTGAGGCTGGACTCGGGAGCAAGCGTGTGCCTGCTCCAGGGCTCCCGGCCTGGAGGTCAGGGAGTGGGAGAGCCTGCACGTGCCCTTGGCAGTGCTCCCTGCCAGTGCTTTCCCGAGTTTGACCACAATGGTCATGGGACTTGGACCTCTGGACTCTCGAACAGCAATGAATAGGAAAGAGTGGTTGTTCTCCTGTGAGCAGAAGTTTGGAACTCTAGGCTTTTCTGGTGTATCCTTTAGGATGGGCATCACCTGAAATACCTAAGTAGAGCATTTGCATATGTATTTGCTTACATTAAAACGCAAAACAGATGCTTCACATCTTTGTCCTTCCAGTTCTTTGAACTGCCTGGGGGCAGTGGAGCGATACATTTTCACCTGTTAATTGATCGATGGAGGGAGTATTGATTCCTTCATTCACAAACCATGGGAATGAAATGCTTGGACATGATTAAAACAAGGATTTGCCCTGTATATTCCCCACCAAACCCCTTATTATAATACACCATTCTTTGGAAAATAATCATTTTCAGAAATGTTCGTTTCCTATTTTGGGTCCTCCATTTGGTTCTTGTTGATTTTCTTAGATATCTATGCTGTGGACTAATCTTTTTTTCCCTCTTTAATTGTTCATTTCAGACTAAATTGTTTTACTTTGTGAGCCCAAGGAACTGAATGTGTGTGTGTATGATTATTGTACATATCCTCATTTCTTAATGTGTACTAACTCTGCTTAGAAGACCTTGTATCTGCTGCAGAAGGAAATACCATTATTCAGGGTTTTATGTTATGTGTTCCTGCAATACAAGTTCTCTAAAGGATTATCGTGCACATGACTTCGAAGATAGATTCTTACCAACTGAGATGGTCTTTCTGGAGGCAGCTGGCTGATTCCTCTTGATCTTGTTCTGGTGGCTCAGTATTTATAGATACGGACCGAAGAGATGGGGAATAGAATTGGGTTTGTACTTTCCACTTGGTTTTCTTTCCTGTAGCCCTACCTAATAGACATCATTGATCCTCACGGAATCAAGTTGTGTGGAGAGGATCTTGGCCCCCAGCCATCTGTTAGACGCTGCCTGTCCATTCGTTCCCTCCTCACCTGCCTTGTGGTTTAGGTGTCTGGGCCTGCTTTCTGCTCCCTGTGTCCTCTCGTTGCTGGGAATCAACGACCTCTCCCCACAAGGTGTCGCTGCTGAGCTAGGCTGCCTGGCACACAGAACCCAAGAACTATAAAGTAGTTCTTCAGAGATTTAATTTTTTCTCTCTACATCCGTTTCACATAGTATAATTTTGTAGTTTTCCATTATACTGGTAGCACTTTTTTTTTTTTTTTGGGGTCTGTAGAAATTATTTCAATCTCCCAGTTAATAATATTCGTCTTTCATTCAACATTTACTGTGTCCTAGGTACTATTATAGCACGGGATATGAAAGAACAAAATAAATACACCAGTTATCTAAATAGTTTTACTGCATACCAGCTGTGTTTACACAGTTCTGTGCCTTGACACTTGCTCTTTATGGTGAACAGCTCGGAAGATTTATGAAGCACCTATATGCTTCTATATTACTGTGATATGTGAATGGAAAAGAATAGCACCATGATCCAAGTCAAAAAAAAAAAAACCCAAAAAACAACACTCACCTGAGGTCTAGTTGACCCCTGGCATTTGCTAGGGTTGTGTTCTGGAACCTTTGTCCATACCGAAACACCACGATAGCATGTGATTTTCACTATAAATTCAGTCTTGTGTGGCCTCATGATTGTCACTGTGTGTGACAAGAAGAAGCAGGGCTCTGCTGAGGGGCAGGCTCTGGGCGGCTTCCTTCTGACCAAGGTTCTCCACATTTAATCAACGCTCCCAGCGGCAGGATTGAAATTCAGGCCCTCAGCAAAATTGTGATAACTTAAACCATAAAACACACGAACGCATGGATACCACATGCCTACATCTGTGGAAACAAGACTGGAAGGAAATCTAGCATATATAGGGCATGTTTCTGGTAGGTGATTTTCATAATCTTTTAAAACTGTATTTCCCACATTTTCTATAATGGACACATATTAATTTAATAATGAGCCAAACCACTTATTCAGAAATATAAAACAAATTTAAAAAAGTCATTAGACATTGACAACATCTTATAAATGTTTAAATTTGAGTGTTAAAAGGCAGGGAATCTCGTATAGGTATTGATATTTTGGTTAATAGTTGATACCTATATTAATTATTTAAAAAAAGTTTTGCTTTGATAGTAAACCACTTGACTGTAGTAAGTGGCTTGTTGCAGCTGTGACTTAGGTTTAACTGTGAGCCCTCCTTAGCGTGTGGGTGCCGGGGGACCACAGCTCTCCCTTCGCCCTGGTGGGTGGAAGCTACTGCTGGTGTGAATTCATGATTCGGGTGCCCCGTCCCTGCTCGGATGCTCCAGTTTCTTGGCAGACCCCTCTGAACTGTTTCTCAAAGACCACACGTGTGTGACCTCACACGCATGTGACCTCTACAGGCTTCCTTTCCTCAGGTGCTGGTGAGTGAGAGGTGGATGGGCCATCTGGTGACTGCAGGGAGTGGTGGGGCAAGATTACCGGGGGCCACCAGGTCAATCTGCCGCAGTTGGTGGGCGGCAGGAAGTTAGTGACAACACACCTTTACTTAGGGGGGCCCGGGGTGGGGAGAAATGAGCTTGTGTGTGACAGACACTGATTTTATAGGAAAAACACAATTCTTTCCCTTCCAGAACACCAGAAAAAAAATAATTCTTTCATATTTTATAGAAGCATTTAATAGATTTTATTTTGTATAAAACTTAATTTTATAGAAAGAATACAATTCTTTCCCAATTAGGAAACTAGCTATCTTGTTTCTGTTTCCCTGGGTTCCGTTTCCATTTTTATCTCTGCCAGGGAAGTGGCAGACAGGAAGAGGATGTGCTGTGAGGCCTCCAGGGGTTCCAGCTGAGACCCCGAACCTGTGCATGGGGACAGAGCCAGCTCCCCCTCTGCTGCAGAGTCTCCTGCCCGGCAGGTCCCTTTTAGTCCCCCCAGTGAGGCCAGAGGGAGGAGAAGAAGGTGGGACATGCCCCCACCCCCCCGCCCCCAAGCCAGCACCATTGCTCTGGGTCGGCCGCTGGGGCCATTTTTCAGTGTTCCCTTAGCCTGAGCTGTCCCTCTCAGGATCCGGGGAAACACGAGAGATTTTTTCTTCTAAAATAAAAAAGTTTGGGATCCTCTTGGGTGTGCAGCGTGGCTGGTAGCTAATAGTGTGTAAGTGAGCTGAGAAATAGAAGCCGGCTGGACTTTTGGCAGGAGTCCTGTGTCCAGTTACTTTACCCTTGGGATCAAGATGTAACTGTAACAAGAAGTGACAACAGAGTTTGTTATCGAAGCAACTGGGCAGAATCACCATGGTGCCAGGGGTGTGTGCGGGTGACTTTGAGTAGTCGTGGAATGGATACTATGTGCTTAAAAAGAAAAACTGGTTATAAGATTTCATTTCAGTTCAACTCCAAATTTTTACTGTGAAACTTTTTTTTCTTCTCTCAAAAACAGGTACTGTCAGTAAAGGATAGTTTTGATATTTGTAAACGTGTCAAAAACAAAAAAACTCCCAAGTATAGTCCCTTCTACCCAGGGAGTCACTTCTTTGTTAAATTCACTTTTTATTGAATGTTTTTAAGGTGTACAATGTGATGATTTGATATACAGTGAAATGGGAATTACTTTTTTGATGTCGGTGGCTTTTTGAAGAAACTCAGACTAAGTCATACCACATGGTTCTCACTCCTCCTTCGCTGACTGATCATGTAGCAAACATTCGAGCGCCTACGAAGCATAAGCCCTTGTCGGGAAAGTTTCTGGAAACCGAGAGATACTTTCTCATCCTTGCGGCATGCATTGTAATTAACCAAGCCCTTTTCCGTGTGTCCCGATCGCCTTTGCATCTCTCAGCAGCCCTGGTCTGTAGGGCCAGGCAGGGGAGGGGTCTTTGCCTCTTGGGAGAGGAGACCGGGTTATGGAGCAGTGAAGAGGCTCGTGTATTTTTCTAACGAGTTAATCAGAATTCTCCCCTTAAAAAAAAAAAAGCAACAACTTCACTTGCCATTTTTTTAGCATAGTATTTAACGTGGAATCCTCCCCCTCTCCTACCTTTAATCCTAGTTGTGATTCTTGCATGTTTGTATAGATAGAAACTTCTAGCATGAAACTTCTAACATGCAGTTAAAAAACAATTTTTTTTAGAGATCCAAATTGGAGAGAAAGTCAGAATTCCAGGTGCGGCCTGAATAGCTTTTGACATGTGGCTGCCGTGGTCTTGTGGTGGCAGCTATTTTACAATACGGCCCCAGCTACAGAGCAGCTGGCAGATTAAAGCAAACATGTAAAAGCTTTTATAGCTATGAATGTTTTTTAAGGGTCTTTCATATACCTCTCTCTCCTTTCTTTCTTCCTTTGCCCTTCACCCAAACGAGAACTTTTTTGTTCGTTTTGACTAACTTCCTGTTATCAAACATAATACCCATGGCAAAAGGTGACATGATGGGTTCTGACGTTGAAATGCAAAAGAAATAATACTTTCAGTGTTTTCCTTAGCTCCCTTTTAAAATTTTTTATTTTTGTGAGGAGGAGGCTTTTCAGCTACTGTATGTCCTGTCTTTTTTTTGTTGTTCCAATCTTGTTCCCACAGGCAGGTTTCAAAGCAGCTCCTGCGGAGAAAATCTTATACTTCAGGGTTAAAATCAAGGTAGAGACAGAGAATATGTATTGCTTATGGGAAATGCAGACAAACACAACTTCTGTTGTTTTACACTTTTAGCTAGTCTTGTTGCAGTTTGGGTTTTCTCTGCGTTGGGGCTTTTGCTGTCTGATCTAGGGAAGGGGTGACGCGGGGACATGGGGCTCGGCAGTGTCCCTCCTGGGGTGGCAGTTATCTCGGAAGGGTGGTTTTATTTCCTTAGACTATTTAAATCTACCGTTTATGCAGTCGCAAATTTGTGGATGGGAAACAGGCTCTTTTGGAATAAAAAAAAAAACCCTCCAAGACCAAATGCTTTTTGTCTCCTACACCGGCTCCCTAATAGCTGCCATGTGTGAGCGGGCACGGATTGTGGCGTTACCTCCTGGAAAGTCGATGGAAGCCGTCTCTAGGAAGTCGTGGAACGTTCTCGAGAGCAGAGTTTTGTCTCCCAGGTCCAAAATGTACTTCCTAGGGAATGAGCCCACACTGGTAGCGGGTCAGCGGGCAGGATCGAAGGGGTCCTGCCATCAGGTGCAGGAGCCAGGACTGGGATTTGAGGTGGGCACGGTGCTGGGGTACCCCGCAGGGACAGGGAAGCCGTGGAGCGTGGTGCTTCTGGACTTCAGAGCTCGTGGTGTCAGCTCAGGAATGTCGGGGTCTGAGACCTGAATACCGCTTGATAAACGCTCTACTTTAGTTCTTGGGATGTGAATTGTAGTTGGGGAGTTCATTTTGTTTCCATTCATGCCAATAATTTGAGAATGTCTCTCTGAGAATTGTGCTGTCTTGGGAACATGTTTATAGTGTTTCAGGGGGTTCCAAATTGACAGGCAATTTGTGGACCTGAGTGGTGTTTAATCCTCCATTCCCCAGCCCCCTGCCCCAGCTGAGCCGGAAGGGTAGAGACAACTTGGGGTGCTGGGGAAGCGCTGTTCCCCGTGCTGGAGCAGTACGAGGCAGGTTTCTCCGGCTTCCTCATGAAACCAGGAAAACTCAGCCAAGGTCAGTCTGTCTGTCTGTCTGTTGGGCACCTTATTCAGGAGATAAGAAGAAAAGGCTCATTTCTTCTTAGAAATCTTGATTTCTTAGTTTTGTTGTTGTTTTGGCTCCCCACGGTTGGCCGCGTATGAATGCATCTCTCCAGGTGCTGTGCGGAGTTTGACCAGGAGTTTGACCACACGTAGTCCTCCAGCTACTGTGTGTTTCTAGAACAATCCTGCGTTACCCCTCTGCTTGTGTTGCGGGTACTTTTCCTCTCTTGAAATGTTTGCAGGCTTTGGTTTAAGAATGTAATCAGTGGAAGAAATATGGGAGGTTCCATTCCGTGATGTAGACATATACCAAAACATGGTGGTGTATACGTAAATGTCTATAATTTTTACTTGTCAATGAAAATAAATACAATTTGAAAAAGAAATGTTGGAGTTAAAGACTGTAATTTCAGTTCTTATTGATTATTAGATACTATCCCTTATTAAAAAATTCTAGCAGTCAAAGCCCATTTCATGAATTGAGGAATGTGGTTTTAAATTAAAACAACTTAGAGTCTTAGAATATTTGTTTTGATTGATACTTTTTAGTAGTATTGAGTTTTTTCAGTTTCAACCATACGAATATATGTATTTATTCATCTACGGGGATATGTACACACACATGTATTTGTTTAAATTCATGTGTTTGTTTTACCTAAAACTTCAAGAAAACCTGAGATTGCTAAAATAGAATCCGGCTTTGTGGAGCAGTCATTCCTCCATTTACCCCTGAGGATGAGAGAAGATTTTAGGTTAGCGTATCTGGAGATTTCTGGTAAAAAGGAAATATACTTTCCCTTTGATGCGTTGAAGTTTACAACCCGATTTTGTCGCGTAGGTGTTCTTGTCTCTTGTGTGTCTATTGTGTGTATATCCCAGTGCGGGGAGACCGAGGCTTTGGGTGAAGAGGAGGATTGCGTCAGCTTTGTGCTCCTGCACCTCCAAGATGGAAATTCACATTCCCAGTGGTGAAGGTGGGAAGACGCTGCCCATCACCAGTCAGCAGTCAGCAGGAGGGCTCGGTCCTGACCATGCTGAATATACGGTCATCAGACCATGTGTCAATATACAGACCACCAGTTTGAGTACCCATCTGTGAACATTTTCAGTTTAAACCAACTTGCCTGCTGCATCCAAAATAAAAGTTTAAAGAATTAAAATTAAAGTTAAAAGTGAATATTTCTTCTAAGAAAACATGTCAAGCTTTGCTTTTCTATGCCTAGAAAAACAGTTGGCAAGTTATTTTCTTTGAGCAAAAACGAATCCTGCATGCAGCAGTTATTGAAGAGTAATTGAATGATGGCACCACTAATCCCCCTTCCTGCTTTTAATCTCTGTAAATAAGGAAATATACCTTTTGAATGAAACATCAAACAGTGGTTTCATACGTTTTAAAATGATGGTTAATTTTGGGGAAGGTTTTGGGGTGTATCCAGACTCTTTCTGCCTGGAGTTGCCTAGATTATTACTCTAGATTATTACTTTCCACAGGCAACTTTAGTACACTTGATGATTTAAGTTTTTCTGCAGCTTTTTAGTTCATCAAATGCTTTAAAGGTCAAGGTTTGTAATTGTGAAGATTCTCCTCCTCTTGTGATATTGGCGTTAGGTGCGGGATCTCAGATTAGCTAAATTTAAGAGTATGTCAGAGAATTTGGCTTTTTAAAGGATTGTCACCAAATTCTCATTACCAAATCCTTCTCTGTGCTGTCAGGAGGGAAGTAGGTGAGATGACCTTTTTCATCCCTTCCAGGACTACACTGGATTTATGCTGCTCTCAGCAAAGCAGTCAGAGTAAAAAAATAAAAATTGAACTTTTTAAGCAGTTCCTTTAGTTTGCATCCTTTTCTAAGAATTTGTGACTGCTACCATCTTCAGCTTTATCCTGGAACAAATTGAAATCATTGATAGATAAGTCTTCACAGTTCATTTCAGCACAATGACAGAAAGTTTTGCTATCTGCTTTATTTATTTCAGACTCGTTCTCGAATTAATTTGTCTGTTCGTTTAAGAATTATCGATGCCATAGACAGCAGCCTCAAATTTACTAAGAAGTTGTGTTTTCAAAGTTTGTGTGCTAGGTTGTCTGTTTAAAAACTCGGTTCCCCATTTTTTTTTTTTTTATGACAGTTGGGCTTTCTTACCAGCTCACATATGTTCTCATGTTCCATAATGCATTACTCCGTAGAATCCCTTCTTACTCTACTGTTCCTGTGTCTGATTCTGGCGTTGGGGGACCATGAACACAGAGGGAACACATCGAGCAGCTCTTTCTCCTTCGATAGTGGGCGACCCAGAATATAACAGCTGTGTCTCAGACATCGCTCAGAAACGCCGTGTTAGACACCTGGCAGTACCAGGGTATATACACCTACTCAGGGGGAGTTAATGAATTTGTGTTGGTGGGTTAATACTTGTCTTACATTTCAGAAAACGTTTATTTTTTTTCTTCCTTGAGAGTAACTGTTAAACTATACACCCAAGTAGAAGGAAACATTTCGTAGAAAATTTCAAATGTACAAAAATAAACAGAATAATGCAGTGGAGACCTATGTACCCATCACTTCCCTAAACAGTTACCCGTTTACAGCCAATCTGTCTTCATCTGTTCCTACCCACTTCGCTGCCTGTATTTTGAAGCAAACCCCAGCTGTCATATTGAACGTCTCATCTGTGAATATTTTAGTACGTGTCTCTAAAAAATAAGAGCTCTGTTTAAAAACATAATCACAATACCACTGGCACACCTAAAATAAAATAATTCCTTCATATAATCTCATTCCAGTCAGCCTTTCAGTTTCCAACTAGATGACATATTTAAAGATGGGCTATGTTATCCATGCATCGTGGATAAGCATATCGGTCCCATCATAAAAAAAAAAAAAAAAATTGAGAAAGAAGCAACTGATATAAACCATTGTAACTCTTTTGGGGAAGTTGATCTGGAAAGTTGATTTTTATGTTTCTTTTGAATGCCATATAGTTTAGCCCCTGTTATAAGGCCATTGTGAAAATATCAGCAAATAGCCAGTTGTAATAACACGTAAAACAACCCCGCGCGTTGAAATACGGGGGGTTTTGTTCTGACTGTCGCTCTTTCAGAACCAAACATGCGTTTCTCACCCTCTCTTCTGCCTGCTAAGTCCTGGGCTCCTTCAGCAGGGACGGTATTGATTTTTGCTCCGTATGCTTTCGGTTCGAGTTGATGTTTAGCCTTTGACCCAGCCACTTTCTTACAATAAACAGTTTGTTGATGAGAGCAGCTGCTCAGCAGATTGTTTCCAGATTGTTCTCTCATGGCTGGGGACACTGTGCACCTTACGAAGAAGCTGGCTTGAAGCTTAGGGCTTCCACTTCTTACCCTTCCTGCCTTTGAAGCCAACTGTCAGCCTCTGATCATTTTTCCATTTATCTGTAGTGAAACGGTGTGAATCTGTGGCACTAGAAATCAGACCTCACAATCTCAAATTTTTTATTCTCTGAATGAATGGTAGCAGCATTTTCTAGAGTTTCTGCCATTTGGAGCAATTCCTTACATGAGAGGCAGCGAGAAGTCCTGGCATTTGGTATATAGATGTTAGTGTACCGTGGCGGGGGGGGCTGTGTTTTATTTTGTGCAACTATCTGTGTTCCTTGAATATTTAAAGGTCTTCTATACAGTTAAGGAATGAGATTACTTACAAACGAAGCAAGTAGTATCTGCCTTGTGACTTGAACCGTTTTGAAACAGATTCTCTTATTTATTGTTTTTCTACTTTTGAAAGAGAGTACTCCTTTTTTTTTTTTTTTTCTTTTTTAAAAAATGCAAGAGGCAGGTCATCTCATGACTTGGTGATTTATACGGCGCAAAGGCACACCTTAGTTTGGGTTTTCGCTGCTTCCCCAGTCACCCCCAGCCCTTCCCTAGCTTGGCCTGTCTGCTTGCAGCGACCTTCCTTAGGAAGGGAAGGTCAGAGCTTTCAGCATCAGAGCCAACACTTTTTACTAAACTGGCCACCAGGGGCTGCTGTCAGAATGGTGAGGCTGAGCTCACCTCCCTAGAGGCAAGTTTACTCTCGCTACAACCAGTAAATTTTGTTAAGCTACCAATCCTGGTTTCAAAACTCAGGTCTCACTACACAGCCTCCAGTCACCAAGCACGCTTACGGCTGTAGCCCTTCCAGCCAGGTATGACGTAGGACCTGGACAAAATTCAAGACCTAAGATTAAGACTTGTGTGTTTTTCATTCGGTGCCAATAAGCTGTTATTAATACACTGATTCCACATATACTGAGCAGCTTCACGAAACGCACTGGGGTCTGTGCTCGGGGAAAGTATGTCCTGCATTTGGACCGTTCCAGATCTGGGCCTCTGGGGGGACGTCTCCTTGACGATGGAAACCTGTGGTTTTTCAGGGGGGTGTTCTTGTCGCAGAGTGGCCTCAGCAGCCCTGCCCCAATGCAGACAGCACCCAGGCTCACTCAGATCCAGCTACGGTGTGGAACGCCAAAAGGTGTTCTTCGTTGTCATTTTGGTTTTCTGATTTTTTTTTTCCCGAAGGAGGCTGCATCTTTGATGATTCCAAGATTAACAGCAGACTAAAAATAGACAGCTAATGTAGCAGCTGGCAGGGGCCTTAGAGAGAGCTTCTGGAGTAAATCCCTTCATTTCTTACCAATTTTTTTTAAGAAAAAATTAAAACCGAAGAAAAGCTTAAAGAGTAGTACACCAATCCCATAAACTCCATGTAGGCTTCATGTGGATTTACCACGGGTTAACCTTTTGCCACATTTTCCTGATAAAGAGGGTCTCTTTGGGTTTTTATTTTTTTTTTTCTTGAAAGATGCACGTGTTACTGCTTTTATGTAAAACACAAAGCATCGCGAGTTATTTATGAGAGTGGAAGGCTTTAACGTCTTTGCTTCTAGGAGTTGTCAAGAGAGTGACACTAGTTTCCACTTAGCCCTGGGCATATTTGTTTCATTTATCTGGGCTTTTTTATTTGTTTGTTTGTTTTGAGATAGGGTCTCGCTCTTTTGCCTGGGTTGGAGTGCAGTGGCGCCATTGTAGCTCACTGCAACCTCATGCTCCTGGGCTCAAGTGATCCTCCTGCCTCAATCTCTCAAGTAGCTGGGACTACAGGTGCATGCCACCAGCCATTGTAGCTCACTGCAACCTCATGCTCCTGGGCTCAAGTGATCTTCCTGCCTCAGTCTCTCAAGTAGCTGGGACTACAGGTGCATGCCACCATCCTTGGCTAATTTTTCTGTTTTCTGTAGAGAGGTGTTTTGAATTCCTGGCCTCAAGCCCTCCTGCCTCGGCCTCCCAGAGTGCTAGGATTACAGGCATGAGACACTGTACCTGGCCTGTTTTGTTTATCTGAAACGAACCCAGGAGGCTACTGGTTTGTAGTGGTTCTGTATAGCCCATCATCACCCTACCGGTGGAGGGGCGTATTCCATCTTCACATGAACCAGGGTGTATAAAGCACATGTATGAAGTCCTTCACATAGTAAGAGATTTAAAAAGCCTTAAGTTATAGAACATAAAAAATCTTACATGCTGTGAGGATAAATAGTTGATCTCTTATGTCTAACAAAAGGATTCTACCCCCGATTTAGGAAAATTCCACTGCCGGCTATGTCGTGGGTATAGGATTTAAATTTTTCTTTCAATTTCCTAACCCAAGTATTGTGACTTGGAACCTTAAATCTGGTTACTCCTGCAAGAATTTTTTTTAAAGTGGTTTAAATACTGCACAAATGCTGTTGTTGTATTATTGGTGTAAATACCTGTTTGCCCCATTAAACTGTAATATAAGACCATTTGAAAGCAAGGGCCATATGTTGTTAATCTTGGTATCTTTTTCTCAGTATTTTGCTTATAGCAGGCATTTAGTAAGCGAGTTTTGTTTGAAGACTCATGCAGTGTTTTGACTTTTCCTGCTAATGTGTTGTGAGCTGTTTCCTGGGCTCCTGTGCCCAAGGAGAGCCCTGCAGGGTCTCAGGGACAGGCCGGGAGTAAACAGCCCACCGGCCGGGGTGGCTGCGGGGACAGCCCGGCTCTTTATTCAGGCAGGGCAGGGCATGCCCTAACAGCTGTGTTATTAAACACTTTGGAAGAATCAGCTGTGGATGTGCCTGAGGAAACTGACGAGATGGGGGTTCGGGGAAAAGTTGGGAGAGTTTGGTGTGTTGTTAGACATGCTTTGAGTGTAGAAGCTGTTCTGCGGACAGCCTGGGCTGCCACTGCTTTCTGAAATGGAGACTTCTGAGACCGTGGCCTCAATCGAGTGCTCGGGTGTAGATCTGCCCACTCCCTGAACACTCAGGCCAGTGTCCGAAGCCACTCCCCTCTGCCCCCACAGGGCCCTGCCACGTGTTGTTCTCTGGGGGCCTCTGCATTTTCCAGAGTGTCATGGTGACAGCCAGCAGGACAGATGAACCTCCGCTAAGATAAGAGCTCAGAGGAGGAGGCTAGCGGCCTTCTCTCTGCCGTCGTCCTCCTAATCATCTGATTCTGTCTTTCGGGTAACCTGTATATTTTAATTCCAGGATCCTACACGTGATGTTAAAATGCCACCTGAGCATTAAACATCGGAGGCTGAACGTTGACTCTTGACTGAAAGGGATGTTCTCGTTTTCTCCTTGCGAACATGGAGGAACCAAGGCCGGCATGGGCGTCGCCTCACTCAGCCTCAGGGCAGGCAGGGGCAGAGCTGTGGGGCAGATTGTGTGCCAGGGTCCCCTGTACCCACAGCTGAGGGTGGCGGGGTCAGGAGACTCACTCAGAATCAGAAGGGAGCGGAAGGGTTGGTGGTCACGGCAGCATGCGTGTTGGCCAGAACGGGCCACCTCTGGGTCCTGGGCCCGGGCCACCCACTGCACCCTGGGCTCAGTGGAGTTCCTGTGTCCCTGCTCTATCAGCAGCCTGTTTGTGTCTGACTCAGTTGCATAGTGGGCAAATTGCACAGACAGGCTTAATAAAGGCCCCAGAGACTTCTGCCATGAGCCAGGAGAGTGAGGTCCGAGCCTCCTGTTGCAGAGTAAAGCAACTATTAAAACAAAAAAAAAAAGCTAGCACCGGCCTTGACTTTCTCTTTGGTCTCTGCACTTGCAGAATAGATTTTGCCTCCACAATGAGCCTATTTGGCCCAGCGGAGGTGTGACGCCTATAAAACCAGCCTTGTTAGAAATGACTTATTCATTCCCTCTCTTTTACTGTTCCACTCAAGCCTTTTGTGGTCTTCGCTAGTTGGCAGGTAACAAAAAAATGCAGTAAATCTGGGGCCTTTCAGCCTCTGAGCCAGAGCTATCGTTTTACATAATAAAAGGAAGACAGTTTAACAGACATTTATTGAGTGCCTACTGTGTCCCAGGCTTCAGGGATCTAGAAGTAACTGGGACAAGTTCGGCCCCGGAGGAACTCCTGTGCCTGGGATTTAGATAGCTGCTGACGTCTGTAGCAAAATCCTCTGGAGCTGCAGAATGACCATTCCAGGTTTGGTGTAGCCATTAGGATAAGGGTGTGTAGAAATTCACACTGTCGTGCCCCAGGGCTGGTGTGTGGGAGGGAGCCCCCTCCAGCAGTGCCAGCCGCCCCACCGGCCCTCAGCAGCTGGTGTGCTCCGTAGCAGGTGTGCTGGCCACGCTACAGTTCACCCTTGTTCCCCGCCCTGCTGGCCCGTTCCTGGGTTCCTCCGTGAGTGGCTCTTTTGTCGTGCTCCTTCAGCCTTCTTGCTGGTCCCAGGTGCTTCACCATCCCTTGCTCTGATCCTCTCTCCTCTGCCCACAGTCCTGTAAATAGTCCTCTGGTCAAACCCTTCTGAATGTGCCAGGTCTTTCCTACTGACACTGGATAGTGGCGAAGTCAGCCGTCACTCACTTAAGTGATGAAAGCTCTGCCTCTTTGTGAAAATGCCTCTGATAGCCTTGTCTAGGTAGACGCAGTTAGTGGTTGGTAGATCTGAGGTTCAAATTCAAGTTTCTCTGCCCAAACCCTCTACTGTCTCCCCAGCCCATTCCTCTTCTCCCTCCCACCCCATCTGCAGCTCCCAGCCATGCACGTCTACTTTATCACTATTTCACAGTTACATATTACATCGAGTTTATGTCTGTCTTTGTGATGGAGTCAGCATTTTGATTACAGCAAATAGGCATTTCCTAGGTTCCTTCATATCAGATTAGGTAGATCTCCTTGCTGAGGACAGTGGGGTAGGAATTAGAGCAAGGGATTTGGGAGCCAGACAGATTTGGTTTCATGGGTTCGGATACCAGCCCCGCGACTTACTGCCTGCGTGCTTTGGCCGGGTCATCAGTGCTGTCTGAGGCCCCGTTTCCTCTCCCGTGGGCGGTGCTAATGACGCAGAGGTGTTGCCTGGCCAGGATTGGGGATCCTGGGTCCAGAGCGCCCAGTGCAGTGCTTGACATGAAATAGGTGTGCAGCGAGTGATAGCTTCCGTGCTATTGCTGTAGTTGTGGGGGGCAGCTAAACAGAACTTAAAATCATCTAGCAAGAGGAATTGCCAGCCACTTACTTCTCTGTCTAGGTGGAAAGTCACTTTGGAAAAGACTTTTGTTCCCAGAAGTCCCATGAATGGCGTGTTTTGGTGATCCTCAGGTAGAGCAGGGAGGACCCCGAGGAAGACCCCTGGACTGCTTGCACGGGCCACCCCTCCCGTTCCCCCGTGCTGTGCAGGGCTCGCCTATGGGGAGGGAGGGGTTAATTCCACAGAGCACAGGGAGCTTCTTGGGGTTTAAGGGGTTGAGACCTTAACACCCCCCCCCAGTAAAAGATATATAAAATAAATTTGCTATTTTAACCATCTTTAATTCTATAATTCAGTGGCATAAATTGGACTCACAGTATTGTACAACCATCCTCACTATTTCCAAAACTTTTTAATCATCCTAAACAGAAACCCTGTATCCATTAATCAGTAACTCCCCGTTTTCCTCACCCCTCAGCTCCTGGTAACCTCAGTTCTTATGTTTTTATGAATTTGCCTATTTCTAGATATTTCATACTACATATGGCATGGAATCGTACCATATTTGTCTTTCTACATCTGGCTTATTTTGCTTGGCGTAATGTTTTTAGGGTCCCTCCATGTTGTGCCATGAATCAGAACATCACTCCTTTTTTTTTAGCTGAGTAATATTCCATTAAATGTGTATGTCACATTTATTTCTTCTTATTCATATATTTTATTTATTTAAAGTGTAAATAATTTTTTAATAAATTTAGAAGATACAAGTTGAATTCTGTTACATGTGTATATTATATAGTGGCAGAGTCTGGACTTTTGGTTAACCTATCATCCGAGTAGTGTACATCCTATTCCATAGGTAATTTTTCATCCCGCCCCTCCTTTTCAGTCTCCAGTGTCCATGAGATCAGTGGTCACTAGCCTTTTTGGCACCAGGGACCAGTTTCATGGAAGACCGTTTTTCCAGGGAAGGAGGTGTGGCGGGGCGGGGTGGGAAATGGGGTGCGTGAGGTAGGTAGAGCTCAGGTGGTGACCAGTACTGGGCCGTGGCCTGGGGATTGGGGACCTCAGCATTATATCACCCTGTGTGCCCTCCTGTAGCTGTAGTTTAGCTCCCACTTAGAAGTGAGAACATGGGGCGTTTATTTTTCTGTACCACATTTCGTTTATCCGTTCATCTATTGATGGACTCTTAGATTATTTCCAGCTTTTGGCTGCTGTCAACAATGCTGCTATGAACATTGGCATGCAAGCATCTGTTTGAGTCCCTGCTCTCAGTTCTCTTGGGTATATACCTGGGAGTGGAATTGCTGGGTCACATGTTGATTCTCTGACTTTTTGAGGAACTACGAAATGGACCCCTTCCATGGTGACAGTTGGTGTCACTGGGCTCACTAGTGAGTTAAGATGGATCTAATTGGAAGGAAGCGTCATCGAGGGCCCAGAGGAGAGCTGGCTGCATTGGTGGGAAGCTCCGGTCCCACGACCGAGATATATGTTCTCAATCCTAGATGCCGGTGGGGCTGGGAGAGGGACAGAGTGTGGCTGGGGAGCAGTCCCTGTGGAGCAAGATAACTGCCGTCCCCATTAACTGCAGTCCCCATGCAGCCAGTTAACTGCCACATGGGAAAGAGGTGCTGCTGCTTCAAAAGAAGCAGACATTTGATGTGAAATATCTCAATTTTTAAGTGTTGCAACTAGTTCAAAATGAGTGGGCCACATAAAACACATCTCTGGGTTCATCTTGACCCATGGGTGTTCCTTAGCGACAGCGGGCCTGGGTGTTTGTGGGGATGGACTGGTTCCAGCAGAGTGTGTCATTGGAAGCTGGAAGTCCTTCTGGGTCCGTTCACTTTGGCCTGACAGTGCTTGGGACCAGTGGCTGAACACGTGAGGGGAAGCAGTCAGCAGGGGCCTTGGGAACCAGGCTGGGGTGCAGGGTCAGGCAACGAGGAATCTGCACAAGTAAGACAAGGACCTATGTCCTTGCACTAGGACCTGTGTGGCTGGGACAGAAGCATCTGCACAGGGGACCAGGCAGCCGGGAGCTGCATACTCCTCTGTGGACTCCATCTGCAACCTGCCTGGAGCCTGGCTTTGCTGGTAGTGGTGCTCTGAATAAAAGTATACCTCAAGGGCTGCCAAATGCACAATCCTTGCCTTATGTGGGGTCAGGACAAACACCAGGGGCTCCATCTTTTGATTATAAAAATCTGCCATGCTGTGTGCCTTCACTCGAGTAAAGACACTGAATGGATATGAAATTGCCTGTGAATATTTTTTGTGTGTAAAACACTAATAGTAAGAACTGGGTTGTTTCATGTAGATCCCGCAAGAGTAGAAAAATATTTGCTTCTGTTTCCTCGAAAGTGTTTAAGAATGGCTCACGCCTGTAATCCTAGCACTCTGGGAGGCCGAGGCGGGAGGATCGATCAAGGTCAGGAGTTCGAAACCAGCCTGAGCAAGAGTGAGACCGCGTCTCTACTATAAATAGAAAGAAATTAATTGGCCAACTAAAAATACATATAGAAAAAATTAGCTGGGCATGGTGGCGCGTGCATGTAGTCCCAGCTACTCAGGTGGCCGAAGCAGAAGGATTGCTTGAACCCGGGAGTTTGAGGTTGCTGTGAGCTATGCTGACGCCACAGCACTCGAGCCCAGGCAACAGAGTGAGACTCTGTCTCAAAAAAAAAAAAAAAAAAAAAAAAAGAATGAGACACCCATAAGAGGAGATTGTGTGCCCATCTTTGATGATTCATTTTCTGATTTACTCCTGGTTGCCCAGCAACTTACAGTGTTATGCCTGAAGCACAACTAATCTAATTATTTACAATGAGGCAAATGTGTCTCTGAGATAGAAAACCTTTAAAGGTTAATATCAATTATTTGGTGTTTCCTGGGAAAAGGAGCTCCAAAACACAAATGGAAATTGTAATAAATGTTTTAAATCTAACTCTGGATCTTGTTAGATGGGTAAATTTAGCAGATAAAACAAATAACGGGTAGAACGCCGCTAAAGTGACACGTGGTATACTGTAGGTGGCTGGTCTCAGTTCCACTGTCCGTAGCAGACATTACAAGGTGTTTACCAACTATAGAGTAGCCACTTCCATAAATTTGCACCAGATGCAAATTCAAGCATTCATCTCTTCAGAAGTTGGGATAATTGGTATTATTTTAGATATTAGTGAATACACAGTCACTTGGGCTTTAGTTATTCTTTAGTGTTGCATGGGCTTGTTTTTCTAAAAATCAACTTTATTTAGATATCATTTATATTTAAGAAAATCAGACTGTACACCCATTTCCAAAATCCCCCCAAATTCTTTTGTTACCTTTCTCAATCAATTCTCATCCACTCTTCCACCTCTAAGCCCAGACCCAGGCAAAAACTGGTCTGCTTTCTATCGTTATAGATTATTAGATTGATCTTTTCTGAAGTTTCATCTTTCAGTGGAATCATATATCCTTGTATACAGTATACTTTGTGTCTTTTTTGGCCAGCGTTATGTTTTTGAGATTTTTCCATGTTGTTGCATGTGTGAGTAGTTCATTCCCTTTTATTGCTTAGTAGTGTTCCGTTGTACGGATGTGTCATGATGGATTTATCCACTCACCTGTTAGTGGGCACTCGGGTTGTTTGCATTTTTTGGCTGTTATGAGTAAAGCTGCTATGAACATTCATGTATAAGTCTTAGTGTGGACATGTGTTTTCATTGCTTTTGGGTAAATACCTAAGAGTAAAATTTCTGGATGAGTATGAGAAATGTATGTTTCACTTTATCAGAAACTGCCAAACTGTGTTTTCAAAATTGTTATATCATTTTACATTTACACCAGTAAGGTATGACAGTTTCAGTGACTTTACATATTTGCCAATACTTGATATTGTCAGAATTTAAAATTTTAACCATTTGAGTGGGTTTGTAGTAGTGTTTCATTGTGGTTTTGATTTGCATTTCCCTGGTGACAAATGATACTGAGCATTTTTTCATCACTTACTGGGCATCTGACATTTTCTTTTGGGCAGAACTGTTTCTTTTCTTATCATTTTGTTTTAAGAGTTCTTTTTTATATTCTAGATACAAGTTATTTTTCTGATGTATGTATTGAGAATAGTTTCTCCCAGTTTTTTGTCTTTTCACTTTTTTTTAAATTTCAAAATATTAAGGGGGTGCAAGTGTTTTTGTTACATGGCTTGAGTCAGGGTGTCTTTTCACTTTTCTTAACATTATCTCCTGAAGAGCAGCAGTTCTTAATATAATTAATTTTTATAAAGTCCAGCTTATCATTTTTTTTCCTTTTATGGTGCTTTTGTTCCATATACAAAAATCTTTACCTATCCCCAGGTCAGAAAGATTTTATTTCATATTTTATTTTAGAGGTTTCATGGTTTTATATTTAGGTCTACGATTGATTTCAAGCTAATTTTTGTATATGTGGGAGGTAAGTGTCAAGGTTTTATATTTTACATATGGATGTCCAGTTGTTTCATTACCATGTATTGAAAAAATGATTCTTTTTCAAATGAATTACCTTGGTACTTTGGTCAAAAATCAATCAAACATATATGTGAGACCCTACTTCTGGACTCTGTAGTATGCCAATGATCTGTACATCTGTATGCTGATATCACACTGTCTCGATTACTGCTACTTTATATTGTCTTGAAATCAGGTAATTTATTATAAAATTCCCAACTTTTTTCTTTTTTTTTTCCTTCTCAGAATTGTTTTGGCTATTCTAAGTATTTTCCATTTTTAAAATAATAAATTTTAGAATCAGCTTGTCAATTTCTATTAAAAGAGCCTGCTGGAATTTTGATTGGGATTATGTTGAACCCATAGGTTAATTTGAAGAATTGACATCTTAACAGTGTTAAGTCTTCTGGTACATGAAATTGTATATCTCTTCAGTTATTTACAGGTTTTAAAATTTTTAATTCAGGAGTATTTTTTGGCTTTCAGCATAAAGATATAGCACATATTTTGTTTAATATATCTCTAAATGTTTCCAACCATTGGAAATAGTGTTTGAAAAAAGTTCAATCTCCAAATATTTATTGCTAGTATATAGAAATATACCCAATTTTTGTATATTGACCTTGTATCCTGCAACCTTGCTAAAGTTAATTTTGTTTTTTTTTTTTGTAGATTCCTTGGGATTTTCATGTTATATGCAGCACGTTCTAATAAACAAAGATATATTCACCTTTCTTAAGAATGACTGGATTTTCTTAGTGCTATTGCTGTTTTTAAAGGGTTACATTTATGGGACTATATATAAAGCATTCAGCTGTTGGTTCCACCTAAATTATATTTAATTAACCTGAAATCTTAGAGAAAGATAAATACTAAATTCTTGAAGTTCAAATGTTAAAAAAATAACATTAACTAGAAGGATTTTATAAACCTCATTTAAGTGGAATCTTACTGTTTTGTTTTCAACAGAACTAGCTATAACTTACTTGGCTTTAAAAATTTCTTTTTTCTTTCTGCTTTTTATAAAATTTTATATTTCTTTTTGATGTTTATGTATCCATGTCAAGATTATACCTTAACATTGCCTTTTTTTGAGGTTTTACCTTTTGATATAACTATCTGTTACTTACAGAGTTTTCCTTGGTAAGATATTTAAAATGCATGTATATGGTGAATGCTTATTAAGCATGCACTATTTGTCAGACTTGGTACTGGGTGCCATGGATAAAGTTGGGAGCGAGACAGAAGCATGCATATACTGTCTTTATGGAACTTACATTCTAACAGGATATGGGGACATTGGATAAGTGGTTATGCAAATTATGTAATTAATTGTGATAAGCGCTGTAAAGTATTAATTAACTAAGAATTTATGAAAGATCTAGGGGGGCCATGGGTCAGAGACATCTTCCCAACATAAGTGATGTTTTAGCTATGATCTGGAAGTTGAGTTCAAAGAATTAGGGGTTGTGGGGTAGATAATACTACTTATACGTCAGCCCATTTGCCTTGATATATATGATCCAAATCTTTTTACTTCAATAACATTTCCACACTGCCTTCATGGTCATTAGTGGAGTTTAGCCAAGAGTCATGAATTAATTCCTTTTCCCTAAGTGTAGTATAAGCAGCTGTTTATGTTGCTCTCAAGTCGTCATTGTAACTTGAGTGCATTTGAAAAGATATACCAGGCAGATTTGCATCAAATAGGTAGTAATTTTGATATTTCTTGAAACCAGAATTTTATTCAGAATTTCTATTCTGTCCAGGGATAATGTTGGGGTGGGAGAAGGTTTAGGTAGAGTCTAAGTGCTTCCCCTGCACACTTAGTTCTACTTCATGGCTTAAAATTGCATTTGATTGTAGTGAACATAAATATTAACGAGAATTATGGGTGGTATACAGTTATATTTCTTGAGAGGTTCCTAGTTCCATTTGTTATCTTTTAAATTCTATTAATATTAGTTCTGAGCACTTTATTTGGTTCTGAGTAAGCCCTCAGAGATTATGTAAAAGAAGTATAAGAAAAAAACCCAAGTGCCTTGCTTTCATTCATTTTAATTTATTTTTGCTGATTTGTATTAATACATCTCTAAGTATTGCCTTCAAAAGCAAGTAATTCGGAATGTTACTTTAGTAACTGGTAGATATAACAATGATGATGTAATTTCTTGAGAATCTAGCTCCCAACTTGCATTCAGGTAAGACTAGATGATTAAATTTGGCAAGTTGAGTTGACCTACTTTGCCATTGTGAAGTGTGTATTTGAATAGTTTGAGTGAACTTTCTTAGCACTTGTCATACTCTGTTGTAGTTCTTTGTATACATATCTGTCTTAGTCTGTTTTGTGTTGGTATAACAGAACACCTGAGACTGGGTAGTTTATAAAGAATTAGAGGTTTATTTAGCTCACAGTTCTGGAGCCTGGAAAGTCCAAGAGCTTGATACTGGCATCTGGCGAGGGCCTTATTGCTGTGTTATTACATGGGAAGGGCATCACATGGTGAGAGGATGAGAGCATGCCAACTCAGGTCTCTCCTCCTCTTCCTGTAAAGCCACCAGTCCCATCGTAGGTGCCCCACACTGATGTCCCCGTCGAATCCCAACTGTCTCCCTAAGGTCCCACCTCCAAATGCCATCAACTCATGAATTTGGGGATTAAGGATCCAACACGTGAGATTTGGGGGACACGTTCAAACCATAGCAATATCTGTCCTTCCTCTTTCTCTTCCACTGTGGTACTGTTTGGAGACACAGTGGCTACTCTGTATGTATTTCTTAAATGAATGACGTATACGCTGCCAACCTGGATGATTTACTTTAGAGAAGACTCACTGCTTTATTCCTGTCCTGAAAGTTTTGCTTGGTGCTAGTTGTTTCTTTTTTGTTTCGTCCTGGTTTTCATCAACTTTGAATGGGGGATTCCTTTTACTGACATAGGATGAATAACCTCTTACCTCTCTGTTTTAGCGCGTTAATGGTTTCATCTGTCTGTTTCTGTGGTTTAACCTGTTCTCCTCTTTCGCCTGTGGGGTGCCTGCTGACGCCCAGCCGTCCGGAGGGAAGTGGTGGAAATACAGATCTGTGTGTTTTATGCCTTAAGGGCGTTGACCAAAGTGTCAGGAGCAGAGTTGGTTATAACTAGTGGCCAGATTTGAGGTTTGGGGATCACCTTTGTGTGTTATTTATTCATTCATTCTTCGTCTTCCTATAGAGTACGTGTCAAAGAAATAATGGTGAACAGGGAATGTTCCACTTGAAATTCATTTTGGTCTTGTGTCGTCTGAAGACCGAGTGCTGTCACAGGGGCCGACTTTAGTTTTGGTGGCTCGCTTGAGCTGACAGCTTTTCTGGTTTCCATTCAAGCAGGATCACCCCTCATTTTGCACCATTCCCCCGATGCTTTGTGCCTCTCTCTGGTGCTGTCCTAGCCTGTTTGGTCCTGGGGTGCCGCTCTGAAGACTAGGACTGTCGCATTTATCTCTCTGTGTCCAGCAGTGCCTGCTTTGCAGCCGGCCAGTCTCTACCACTGCTTTGTGTACACCCTCTGCTCACCACCTTCTCTGCGTCTAGCCTTCCTGGCTGCCTAGCCCACTGCGGCTGGATAAAAACACAAAATCGTGCTGACTACTCACTCTCAGTTCAGACTCGCTAACCTTCAGTGGACCCCAAATGCTTCCAGCTTGCTCATACAATTTTCCCCACTACGTTCATTTTTCTCACTCTCTCTGGTGTCGTATTTGCTCTGCCCTCCTCAAACTTCCAGCCCCTCCTTCCTCCTGTCTCATAGCTGGGGATCTTGCTTCCTATTTATGAGAAAATAGAAGCCATCAGCGGACAACTTCCATCAGCCACCAGCACCAGGACTGCCACCTTCCTGCAGCCTTGGGGCAGGGTGGTCACTGTGCAGGTCAGTCACCAGGGCTGTCCTGTATGGCTGCGAGGCCAGCAGCGGGCAAGGGAGGCCCGGAACTCAGTGGGGATGCAAGCCTGGGTGTCCCCAGAGGGGAACATGAGCCACACCCTGTGGATTCCACTCCCAAGGCCCATCTTTTTGCTCCTGCCCTAAGTCCCACCCTTCTGTTGATTCACCTGATTGTTTTCTCTGTGGGAGCATTCATATCAACAAAAGGAAAGCATGCTGTTATTTCTCCCATTGAAAGGAAACTAAACCTGTTCTGACCCCATTCCTTCCTCTAACCACTGCTCCGATCCCTTTCTCTGTAGCCAGAGTTTTGTCCTTGGAGCCTGTGGTTTCTCTCCTTTTACCATTCCCATCACACTCTGGTGTGAAACTGCTCTCAGCCTAGCAGTCTGCTGAGCACAGTTGGCATCTTCCTGCCTTCAAAGCTGCGCACATGGGACCCCCAGGACACCCTCCTGACCCCACACACGCTTGATTTTCTCTTTCCCTCTCCGTCTTCTTTGCAGACACTTCCTCATCTCCTTGTTTTCTAAGCATTGACCCCCTATTGGTGATCTAATTGTCCCTCCCCCCCGCAAAAAAAATATATGTTGAAGCCCCAACCCCTTGGAACCTGTGAATATGATTTTATTTGGAAATTGGGTCTGTGCACATGTCATCAAGGTTAGATGAGATCGTTAGGTTGAGTCCCTGGTCCAATGACTGGTGTCTTTACGAGAAGAGACACAGAATCAGTGACAGGAGAATGCTGCGTGACCATGCAGCGGCCATGGGTGATGGGTCTACAAGCCAGGAGTGCCAAGGAACGCCAGCAGCACCAGAAGCTAAGAGTCCTGGGCCTTCCAAGGCAGCATGGTCCTGCTGATTTCTGACTTCTAGCCTCCCAGACGGAGAAAGAATGAATTTCTGCTGTTTCAAGCCACCCAGTTTGTGATAGCAGCCCCAGGAAATGACTAAACTCCTTTGAGTTCTCTTTTTATAGATAGCCACTCTCTCATTGATCATATCCTCGCTCCTGGCTTTAGATTGTCATCTATAGCTTGACAATTCCCTAATTAATTAGTTATTAACTAATTTTTTTTTCTTGAAACCTTTCTGTCCCAGTACAAGAGTTTCTAATAGATATCTCATGCTTACCATGCCCAGAGCCGATCACCCGCATCTTCCTCTGCAAACCTGCTCTTTTTATGGTGTTTCCAGTGGTACCGCTGTCCTTCTGAGTGTTCAGGCTGGAATTCTCGGGCTCATTTTTGGGCCCCCATTTTCTTGAACATTCCAAATACGACCTGTTAGCAAATCTTGTAGCCTCTGCTTCAGGGTGTACTGAGAGTCCCACCCCTTCTCACCATGTCCCCCGCGTGCCGTTGCAGGCAGTGATCCCACTCCTGGGTGACTTAAGTGACTTTGTCAGTGACCTCTCTGCTTCCACTCAGTTGCTCCCCTAATTCTCAACACAGTCAGGTGGGGTGACCTGGCCGTCACAGGATTGTGTCATGCCACTGCCTTTCTCAGAAGGGAGCTCCCCATTGCTCCTGAGTGAAAGCCCCCCACCCCATGTGGCCTTCGAGGCCCTCCCCAGTGTGGACCCCACTGTCCTGCCCCCCTCCCTGGCCTCGGTGCTCTCGTCCTCC
The DNA here is from genome assembly GCA_008750895.1 of Mirza zaza. NCBI lineage: Eukaryota > Metazoa > Chordata > Mammalia > Primates > Cheirogaleidae > Mirza > Mirza zaza. The sequence goes on from VSMD01054935.1 coordinate 113,085, forward strand.
CGCCTCACTCTGCTTTCCTTGCTGTGCCCTGATCACGCCCTTTCCTTCGAGCCCCTGTGCTTGCCCTTCCCTGGAATCCCTTTATATAAATAAATATAAATGACATAGTTATAGGAATTGTATCACAGCTCCCTTCCTCACTTCTTCCAGGTCTTTCCTTAAACATCACCTTCTCAGTAGGGTCTGTCTGTCTGATGGGAGGTGGCTTGCCTCCAACACTTACCTCTCCCCTCTCTGCTTAATTATTTCTCCTTCACACTTACTGCTGTCTAACGTTCTATATATTGTGCCTGTTATTGTTTTTCTCATTTTTCTGACCCCTGTGCTAGACTAGAGTATAAACCCTCCTTGGACAGGAATTTTGGCCCCTTTGTTCACTGCTCCATCCTCAGTGCTTACGAGAATGCCTGCGTGTGGGAGACATCCAGTAACGTTTATTGAATGGAGGCCTGAATCAATAGGTTGCCAATATATTTTAGTTGAACTTATTTTTTATAATGTTTGTGTTTATTTATATTGCTTATTATGTTTATATTTGTTTATAATGTTTATGCTTATGTTTATTTCACCATTTTTGTGTTTTATAGTTATGATAGTTCTCAAACATGGAAAAGAATAGTGTCACAAATACCCCAAATCCCCATCACATATATTTGATAACTATTAACATTTTGCCTTATTTGCTTTATGTATTTTGGGGTTAAATTACAGATGTCATGACAGAATTTATACGTTTCTAAAAATTGAGGATGTTTTTCCGTATCACTGCAGTACCCTTATCACACCTATTAAAATGACAATAATTCCTTTTTGTTATCTATGCTGTCAATATTTGGATTTCCTAATTGTCCTTTCCAGCTAGTTTGTTCAAATCAGAATCTAGTAAAGAACCACTCGTCACATTTCATCATGTGTTTTAAGTCCCTTCTAATCTGGACCAGGTCCCCTTGCCCACTGCCCACCCCCATCTCACCCCCGCTCTAGCCCGTGACATTGACTTGTTGAGGATTCCAGCCCTGCTGTCCCATAACATGGATTTCTTTTCATTGCTTCCTTCTGAAGTCATTTAACTTGTTTTCTTTCCCTCTGTGTTCTCTGTAGACTGGAAGTGAGTCTTAAAGTTTGATCAGTTCAGTGTAGTTGAATTAAATTTCATCTTTGAAGCTGCTCCTATGTAGCTACAGGGAACTTTGGGACATAGCCCTGATGTTAATGGAGGGACGGTTCTCTCTTTTGAAGGGCCTGGCATTTGCATGGGGGTGGTCCGAGAGCGTAGATCTGTGTTTACTGAGTCCGGCAGGTGTTAATACGTGCTGTGCAGACCTCTCTGGACGATGGCTCCCCCAAGCCTCGTTTCTGATGAGCCATCCTGGAAGAAGCCCTCTGGGACCTCTGGGGTCTGGGGTGGGGGAGCCTCCTCCAGGCTTGTGGTTTCAGGGGTAGAATAGAGAGCTCTGCATCTCTTCTGGGTTCTGCCTTCCTCCCCCTTCTTGTAACTGCATTTGGGACAATTAGAGAACAGCTGTGGGGTACCTCATTATTTTACCTGTGTGAAAATTCATTTCTCCTTTGTTGGTGGCTAGTGTTCAACGTGTCTCATCTTTATAAGAGGAATTGGAGATCCTCTAAGACCTGAAGCTGAGATGGAAGGTTCTAGTATCTTAGTGCTTTGTGTTCTGTGACTTCTTTCGCCTAGGGTTTTTGTTGGAATTTTTTTCCCATAGGATAATGAATTTCTTTGTGGGGCAAAAGTATAAAGATATGAGCTTTCTGTAAAATGCACAGAAGCCTAGTGAATTGCTTATGAGCTCTAGAGCTAGAGGAGAATCCTGAGAATTTAGTATGTAATGTAAGACAGAAAGTATAATAATGAACTGAACTTATTTCCTTGGATCCTGAACAATCTGGTTTTATGGAATAAGCATACTTAGTTTACTTATTATCATACCGTGTGATAGTTTAGATGTGCGGGCTATGTTGACCTAGCTTTTATTGGTCATGACTTAGGAAGTACTCATGTTACCAAAATGGCATTTTAAGGAAAAGCTACCATCATCTAATGTAACGCCAAATTACAACCTTTTCATTTCTTTCTTTATGACACAGGAAATCTGGGATCCCCTTATGCAGTGGCTTGGGAAACATGTGGGTCCTGAAGGAGAAATAAAATCCAGCAAGCTCTCTCTCAAATTTGTTTCATTCTGCACGTCTGAGATAGAAATAACCCCATCCTCTATACCTGTGGTCACTGACATGGAGGCCTTCTCATCAGAAAATTTTAACTTAGAGATATACCGGCAAAATCTGCAGACCAAGCAATTTGGAAAAATAATTCTGTTTGCCAAAGTGACACCCACGACCATGAGTCTTCTGGATGGGTAAGTTCTGATCAGGCCCCCTCTGCACCTGCTTGGAAGAAGCCTGTTAGGGTAATTATTCTCTCTAATATCAAGGGAGGGGGATGGAGTTGTAGAATAATGCATTTGAACAAACCAATTGGCAAGGTAGACGTACTCTCCTGTCCTAGAAGAGTTAACATGTAGGAAGAGAAGTTAAAGTTCTTTAATCAAAGATTTGTGTTTTATGGAATGGCAGTTTTTTTTGTGCCTTGTGTCTTCTTTCCTGGAATCAGGCCTTCAAAATGTTCTTGGAAAAAAAGAACATTATGAAAAAAAATGTTTAATGGGTGGCATTATTGCTCTGGCTATGGTTCTACTTTTGTGCTGTTACGTTCAGTGTTGGACATTTAGGATGTTTTGCAGGAGCATTAGAATAGCAAATTCGAATGACACGGAAGCTGTGTTAAATTGAAATAAGTTGGAGCTTTGAATTTTGAAAACTGTTTTGGTATGTTCCTGTCCATTACCTCTTTTTAGGCACTCTGTAACCCCATTTGGATGTTTGAAATTTACTTTTATGGCAGATTTTCCTTTTTATTCTTTCTGTTTTGTGGACATTGATTAAAGGTTAAAAAATGGAATAACATGTGAAAGGAATTTTTAAAAACTCCCCAATTACTATTAATTGATGCTATTCTAGATTAAAAAGCCGGGTTGTAGAGGGAGAGAATACGAAAAGCATCTTCTGTCAACGTGGAACCAAAATTTAAGGAATGAAAAACTCCCAGAATAACTGGATTCACAGTTTCTAGGTGTTTCACCCATGGGACTTAATGGTTAGACAGATGTATAATTCAGTGTAAGGAAATGTTTTGGCCTTTGTTCTTCATAATGATTTCTGGAATTTAATAGTATGTTGATATAGAGTAATGAGATAACTGGCATTTTCTCGACTGTCACACGCAGAGCCATCGGAGGGGCAGTGTCAGTATGTGTGCAGTGTGCGGCAGACGCCATGCAGTCGTGTAGGAGACTTGCTGGAGCAAGGGGGTGGCCTGGGAAGGGGACAGTGAGCCACGTTCACACACAATTCTTGTTTACTGCGTTAATTTTTGTTGTCATGGGTGCTTTTTCTTCCCACTGTTCCCTAACTCTCCTTCCTCTACTGCCCAACCTCCCTCCACCCCTCCCCCAGGAGGGAAGGTAAAAGCCTGTTCTTGTGGATGGAACAGTCATGGCTTGCTTGTTACAAACCCTGTGACCACCTTGTTCCTCAAGTGGAGACTTGACTTTATAGAAGGGGAACAACCCACAGTTTCCACCCAGGTCCCACCTACCCACGGGCATCTCTCTTCCCCTCCGCAGAAAACTCTCACCCCATCCTCGAGGAAGACAGCTCTGCTATCCCTTTCATTTCCTTCCTCGCGATAAGGTTCAGGCTTTCTGGTTGACGTGCAGTTTTCTGTCTCGGGGCTGCATGTGGCCCGCGGAGGTCTGGCAATCTGGCAGTTAAGCAGAGGAGCTCTCTGCCCCTAACACGCCCTGTACCACGCTGCTGTCGTAGAGATCGGGACCATCGGTCCCCCTGCACCCCCGTAATTGGTGATCCGTAAGTCCCCTGGTCGCCCTCCGACAGTCCAGGCTGTGCCCTCCAGGAAGAACTGTCTTGCCCGGCGTCCTTTGGGGTCGTGGCTTTGCCCTCCGGGAGGGTCTTCCCTGTATCGCGTCCGAGGTGGACACTGGCAAGCATGGGCCTCTCACACTTGCTTCCTGGGAGGGTTGGAGTCTGGTTGTTTTGGGGACTGAACAGTCACGGCTTTTTATAGGGCAGCCTTATGGTTTCTGTGGAGGTATAAGTCTCTCAAAACTTTAGTAGGCCTCTAGCCTGTTTGCTTCTGATTGGTTCCATGTGAGTAACCATCAAAGATCTTGTCTAGACAGAGTTTTTCAGCCTAGAAACTCCGGTCTTTTAAAAGCCTCAATGCTCTGCCATCCCCTTCCCTCCCAATTTAATGGTGGCTCCCTTGGGCCAAATGAAACAGTGAGCGTGGGTGAAAGGCTAGGCCTTTAATCACATCTTTGGCACAAGGCTCCTGGGCTCTGCGTGGCCAAGTGTCTGTCTTGTCTCCTGCTGAGCCACAGGGACAGCCCCGCAGGCTCAACTTAGATCGCCGGTTGCAGCCAGAGAGCTCCTTTCTTATCAAATCTGTATTCTTTTCCACTTTTTGGAGACTGGTAGCTGCAGTTGGAGGTCATTTCTCTTTTATCAAACCTTGCTAAGAGTGTCAGGAACCAACAAACACTGACATTTTGAATATTCAGAACTATTTCCTATAAGGGTATAGTGTCTAACGGACACCTGGTCTACCTCCTAACATGCAGGAAGGCCGGGGCTCGATAGAGGCTTTGCTGCATGACAGCAGTTATCAGCGGAGAACCTGTGCCACCTGTTTCCTTGCCAGTTGCCCCCTGCCCAGCTCCTCGGTATCCCTCCCTCAACAACCTGGCTTTTTAATCTAGAATAGCATCAATTAGTGCTAATTGGGGAGTTTTTCAAAAATTCCTTTCACATGTTATTCCATTTTTTTAACCTTTAATCAATGTCCACAAAACAGAAGGAATAAAAAGGAAAATCTGCCATAGAAGTAAATTTCAAACATGCAAATGGGGTTACAGAGTGCCTAAAAAAAGGTAATGGACAGGAACATACCAAAACAGTTTTCAAAATTCAAAGCTCCAACTTATTTCAACTTATTTATTCCTGCATCTTTAGATCTTTAGGCCTTGTTGCTGGTGGTGTGCACAAGGTCTAAGAAACCTAGCAGTCTGGTTCAGGTGCCAGTTTCTAGGTCAATTAGCATTAGGTTCGGCTGTGAGCAACAGAGGATGTTAACAGGATGGAAGGTTAAACAGGATGGAAGTTTATTTTTCTCTCCTGCAGATGAGATGGTCTGAGATGGGCAGCCCAGAGCTGGTGTGTTGGCCCACAATGTCGAGGACCCAGTGGGTTGCTCTGCTGTCCTCAGAAAACATCCAGGGTGCAACCCCAGTGTTTTTGTTCTTGTATGAGCCAGTGAGTGGGAGGAGGGGTAAAGAACGTTGCACCCCCATCCTGTGTGGGCTCTTCCCAGAAGTTGCATGTGACCTTTTTGTTTATGTACAAAAGGGTGGCCAGGACCTCGTTAGGTGACCTGTCTACTTACAGAAAAGGCTGGGAAGTAAATGTGGTCTTTATAGTGGACATCCATGGATCCAACTGGAAATCAGGCTTCTATCGGTAAGGTGGAGTGGAGGCTAGATATTGAGAGACAGTTAGCAATCTTTGTTTCAGGCATGCACTTTCAGTTTTTCAGACTCCTAAGAAAAATAGGTGGAGACCTTTAAAGTAGTATCCATGCTATCATAGCCCTGCTGCCTGCCAAATTTAAAATCACAGGTGAAGATAATTATTTGATTTGTAACACTCATTTTGTTTCACCGCGTACTCAAGGGCATTAGAGACATTTTTCTTAGGTTGTTATAAATCTAGGAGGCTTTAGAAATTTCTCTTCTGACAAGTATTTTGGAGTACATCATAGTTTCTTCTTTGACGGCAAACCCAGCTAAACAACTGTGGTGCTGATGTAGAAGTTGACAGCTGTCATTTGACCTCCGTGTGAGAGCAGGCTTGTCTTGCAGCAAGAAACCTGGCCCCCTCCACCTCGTGAGTTTAGAAGTTGCAGAGGGAAATGTGAGTGTCCCTTGCTGGTAACTGAGTGTCTCCCTCAGGAAAGGGAAGGGTCAAAGCCATGGGAGTGAGTGTTGTTTCCTCCCAGAGTCTGATGTGGGGATGCCACCCAACTGGTTTGGTTAGAAGAGGTAATTTCCTCCTTTATCCCCTGCTCTAGTCATTTTCTCTGATGTGTCTTCCTGACCACGGAATGCTTTTTCTACTCTATCGTCAGGGTAACACCTTTGGGGGGTGATGCTCTGTGTAGCGCTGGTTTTGTTCGGCTTTAGAGGCCTGTATTTTTCTTTCTGTGCTATTTCCTGGTAGGTTTCCCTGTGTCCAGTTAGCTCAGCTGGTCGGGGAGAGTCCCAGGGGCATGGGTCCAGAACTGTATCCGGGCCAGTGCACTCCCCTTTGTTCCATGGTCACGACCCACCGCTGCAGCTCAGGAAGCCCTTTGCAAATGTGATCTCTTGGTGGTGGTGGCTCAAGAGGGTGTGGGTGGGCCACTGCAAGTCCATCCTCACTGCTGGGAAAAGCCCCTCCAAGTGCCCACTGTGCCTCAGTGTGGTGGAATCATGGCACATTCTATTTAATTTCCTATTCAGTGACGACTGAGTCTCTGCCGTGGGGACAGCATGAGACTAGACTGTGGAACACAGGTGCTTGGGATAACTGAGTCATCGTGTTATTTTTGGAATTGCCTTTTATTTGACTGATGGTGTCTTTTTTGATTGACTGATACCAAGTCTCTGTCAGATACTGAAACAACCTGCAAGGGAAGCCGGATGAGCATAAGATTGTTTATGCTAATTTCCTTTGCATACTTCTACATGCTGAATAAACTGGCCCAGGGTTGGATGTTTTTATTTGTAAAGACTATTTTAGGTTTTCTTATTAAACAAGCTTATGTCTTGTTTGTCGTTGTTTACGTCCCTTGATTTTTCAGGCTTTAGTTTGCCTTCATCACTTCATGGGATAAGCATTTATGGAGCGCTTCCTGCATGCCAGGCACTGTGTTAGACACTGGAGAGATAATGATGGAGAAGGTGCTCCTCTTGCTTTACAGTGCATTTGCAGAAGCAGGTCCCAGTGCATGTTCCAGCTCATAGAGTTGTGTATACCAGTCTTGGTCTGAGCAGAAAGGAAGTGGGCACAGCGGATAACATGGTGCAGGGAGGGAGGTGGACTGGCCAGTCAGTCTTTTTGGGCAGTTACTGCCTGTTGGGCCTTGTTCCTGATGCCTTAAAGCTCATAGTCTCGTAGGCAAAATGCTAGAACTAAGACTTTCTCTGACCTTGGCAATGTCCCCTCCCTGGGCCTGGCCCTCAGCTGTGAGGTCAGGGGCATTGCAACCAGAGATGGAACCAGGCACCTTCAGCTCAGCGATGCTCCCGGTTCAGAGCTTCCACCAGCCAGCCTCTCTATCTTGGGGTGACCTCCAGCGCCCTTAGAGGCCTGAGCTAGATTTGTGAATCAGCCCCATGTCAGTTGAGGAAACGTTGTATGGGAGACAGTTGACTTTCTGTAAGCGAAGAGAAAGAAAAGGAAACACAATGCCATAAAACAGCGTTAAAAAAATTGGGGTGGGGGGAATTGCCCTAGGGAGGATAGCCACGATCATCTAAGGAAGACAGCGTTTGGATTTCAGAGTGTGCAGCTTTTCAGCCCTACGCATACGCACCTAGTCAGCCCCAAACACCTTCCCCTTTTTCTTCCCTTCTGATTCTGCTCCGCTGACTCACTCTACTCTGCACCCTCCTCCCCTGAAGCTGAGACCCGAGAGGACAGAAATTGGGCTGGAACTAATTTAATGGCTGAGTGACCTCACAGTAGAGAAACAGCCGGATCCTAATAGGGGTCTTTGTCTACATTTCCACCCTGGCTGGTAGCATGCCAGTCAAGAGTCAAGCTGGAGACACAGGTGGAAGCGATTAGACCTGTCATAAAGTTTGAAAAATTGATTCTGGAGGCGAAGTGAATAGATTGAGCTTGACAGTGTTGTCCTAAAGATTCTAAGGGAAAATTCTGTAGTTTAATTTGAAATCCCTTGATTATTCATTAGCTTTCCAGATGGCTTTTGTTGATGTTTTACATATTAATGCCTGTATTGTGTTATTGGTGTACTCTTAATGTGCACACAGGTAATGAGCAAAGAGTAAATACATTGGTAAGTGTCCCAAATTAATGAGATATTAGCGTAATTGTGAAATAAAGGGTTTTTAACAAGTTGATTGCTTTGGAATAATTGTGAGTATTTTTTATGGGCCAATTTGGTATTCTAAAAGTGAAAATTACTGGAGAATTTTTTAAAAACCTTCGTTTTAATGTTTACTTCTAAATTAAGGTTCAGAATATAACTCCAGCCCTTGACTTTGGGCAGCGGTCATGACTGAGGGGTTATCCTGGCAAGTTCTCCATCAAATTCTTTTTTGTTGTTGTTGTTCCAATTCAACACCTGAGTAAGTTAACCTTTCGCATGCCAAGCTCCTGAAGTTGAATTATTCAGTGGCCTATTATTTTTTTAGAGATGCCTCCACGTTAATTTTTAGCGTCCTGGGATATTTGTTTTTACATCTTGTAACTGATTTTTAAGTAGGGTGAACTTACTGTGGCGTTTACCATTTTATGATGGTTGCAGTGTGTTCTATTTAGCTAATATTTTTGTTAGAACTGAACTTTCTCAGTCTTGATCTCAGGGGTGATGTCTTAGTCAGTTTGGGGTGCAGTAACAAAGTACTATCTGCGGAGTGGCTTATAAACAACAGAAATTTATTTCTAGAAGTTCTGGAGGCTGGAAGTCTGAGATCAAGGTGTCACCTGGCATGGTCAGGTTCTCTTCCAGATGGCAGACTGCCAGCTTATGGATCCTCATGTGGGGGAAAGAGGGTGGGAGAGCTCCCTGGGGGCCTCAGAGATAAGGGCACTAATCCCATTTATGAGGGCTCCACCCTCACGACCCGAACGCTCCCAGAAGGCCCCACCTTCGAACACCATCTCCATGGAGAGGATGATTCCAACACATGGATTTGGTGGGGGATACAAACCTTCAGTCCATTCAGCTGAACATCATTTCACTGTTGGACAACCTGAAGCATCGTAAGTTTCACTGTACAGAAGAGTGAGAGTGACTGTAACCATGAGTGTGATGAACAGTATTTTAGTAAAAAATCTGTAAATGTGTAAAAAATAATGTGTTGGGTAATCAAGCAGATACTTTTCCTTTTACTTAATAAGCATCTCTCTCCCCAGTTTCTATTTCCCCTGACTTTGCTTTGTGACTTTTTTTTTTTTTTAAAAAAAAAAGCTTTTGTTTTTCTTCCAAATAAAACACTTACCTGCTTTGGAGGTGAGAGTTGATTTGCTTTCACCTGCCCCTTTAAAATCTTTTGCACACCTACCATTTGGCCAGACACTCTCTAAGCTGTGAAATGCCTTTGTTTCTGCTTTTTGTTTGGGAGAGAAGCATGTTCTGTTTCTGCATGAGGGGTATTCCGTCACTTTGAGATCCCAAACGCCACATTTTTTCTGCATTGCACAAGGAGTCATTCATCATTTTCATTTTTTGTTTGACTCTCCCACAAGAGTATTCAAATTAGTGAGAAGGAAAATGATGAAGTCATTGCCTGGCAGAGAAGGATTTTCTCAGGATGTGGGAAGGATAAGAGGAGAGAGAAGAGGGAGGAATTACGGTGAGGTCTGTACCTGCTTCTTTCTTGGCCCTTTGGTTCCAGAGGTCACCTGGATGCTAATGTGGGTGTCACAGTTTAAAATTGGGTAATGTGTGGGCGTACAGAATTTACCTGAAAATGAAACTACTCGGTGGGGTGGCAGTGTTAACAACCCAGAAACCTTAGACTGGAACTTTATCTTGCACCATTGCGATACACTAGCTGTGTGATGTTGTGTGAATCACCCAACCTCTCTGGGTCTTTTCTTCATCTGTAAGAGAAGAGAGTTTTGCTAGATCCATGCTTTAATTTTTTTTTTTTATAGCAATAAAGCCCATCTTCAAATGAAGTGGTACAGAACTCCACTGTGTACATGGGCCCCGGAAGCCTTCCCTGGAGCCTTCCCTGAGCCCAGGTTCCTCAGGGTGTGAGTGTCAAGACCACTGGGCAAGAAGGTGTCCACGGCCCTTCTAGCTCAGACACTCAGGCCCAGCTGACCTGAGGACGATTCTTTTATTTTAATGGCTGGGGGACTGAATTGGATTATTTTTTTAATGCCCTGCCCTGTTCCAAAAAGGAATTAAGGCAACAGGGATTTAATTCCATCTGCTATGAGATAAGTTCTTTCTGCCTCCTGCAGGAGCTGTCCAATCAGCATGGGAGACAACCTGTGCCTCTGGTGGTTATATGTCATGTGAAAGCTATCCGTATGTGTGTCATTCGCAACACTCGGCATCTTTCAGAGTTTCCTGACTTCTCCAGACTGACAGTCATGCTGACTCCTAGAACCCAGGGGAATCTGAGTGGGTTCCATGCCCCTGGGAAGCAAAGTGGCTGCTGTCCTGGGGGTGGGAGGTGATGGTCCAGGTAGATATCCACATGTCTCCAGTTAGAGCTGAGCGGTATCCAAGAAGAAAAATCTCTGCCAAAATCGCTTCCACCCCAGATACCTAGAATCCAGGAGGGCATGATGTCGTGATGGAGAACGCCTCTCAGCTCCCAGACCGTCAGGATTGTTCTTGGAGGACAGTGGTGGGAGATGGGGAAGGGGAGTTTGGGCAGGTATGGAGTTGGATGAGGTCTTGGCTAACCTTGTAGGTTTTGAAGTTTCAATAAAGCTTGGGTGGCTTTTTAACAAAAAGAGGGTGTAGAATCTGCCCTGGATTTGGAGTGTGGATCAGATATGCTTGGAACAGCGGCCGAGAGTTTGAGGTGGAAGATTTCTACAGTCTTGTGGCTTTCTCCCTGCTTTCCTGGAGTTCTTATTTTAATCCTTCCTGCTCATTTTCAGTACCCTTCCCCCTTTTGGAAATAACCTAGGACAACCTTCTCTTTTATAAACTTAAGCAAAATGAAATGTAATTTGATTTTTTAACATTCAGTGATATACCCATGGAGATAATACAAGAAACTTAGATGCTGCAATCCAGGATTGTGAATCTCTGATAGGGAGCTTCTCTTAGAATGATTTGTTTTTGCTTTTTGTTTCCAAGCTCAACTAAAATGCCTTCTCTAGCTTTTGTTTTAGGTTTTGTTCCCTTCCCTTCCCTTCCCTTCCCTTCCTTTTTTTTTTTTTTTTTTGATGTAAAGTGTCAACTGCTAAAAGGCCTTCTTAAAGGGTTTGCTCCAGGTAAATGGAGATAGAACACCATTACAAGATGATAGGCACTTTCTATTTTTACTGTTGGTACCTGGAAAACTGCTATGAAGCAGACCAAAGGTTTCTGGCACAGTTTTGTCATAATTGGGATTAAATGAGGACTTGACATCTCCTAAACCGTAAATCAAACAAACAGTGTGTACCAAAACTCATAGTCTCTTAGATCTGGGAGGTGCGTGAAAGGCCAGTCACACATTACTGCCAGAGTGCCCTGTGCAGTGTTGGGGACATGTCTGAGCACTCTGGGACCCAGCAGTTTCCTTCCATTTGTTCAGCTAACAAATGTTTATTGAGCTCTTATAACTTGAGGCAGCCTATTCTGGTCACCTTAGGATAGCTCTGTCTCCCAGAATGGGTCCTTATTAACCCATCCCATTCCAAATAGAAATCTGACCATGAATCCAAATACTGTTGAAAAGATTTAACCTTTTCCCAAATGATAGTTAAGGTATTTGTTAATAAGTTGAAGAGACATGAAGATAGTTATTATGGCCTCTCTTATTCCTATGTTTCACTAACATCGCTAATGTTTGAACATTTCTTCATATCCCTGTGTTAGAGATGAGAGCTTTTGGTCTGAAGAGCCAAAAAACCTTGATACAAAGCCAATCAGGGTATATAAAACTACACCAATTTATTTCCTGAAAATATTTTTTTTTCCATTATAAAAAGAATTCTTATAAATTATAGAAAAGAAATATTGTAATGAATAAAGAGATAAAAATCTTCTGTAACCCCACCACGTATAAAGAATCATGTTAATCTTTTGATGTGTCTCCTTCTAATCTTTTTTTCTCCTATGCAACATATGCAAAATTATGGTTATCTTGTATATGAAATAAGCATTTCCCCAGGCAATCAGATGGTGTGCCAAAAACGTTTTTTATTGGGTGCATATAGTCTGACCATAATTTATTTAAGCAGTCCCCCATGAGTGTACTTCTGTCGTTTCCGGTGTTTTTCTATTATAAATAACAAGCATATTTCTTTTTGAGCCAGCAGTTTGGTATAATTCTCTAGTGACCTCATTACAGTCTTTTTTCTCTAGAAGATAATTGGAAAATTATCAAACAAAGCAGATATTGATAGAAATTGAACAGAATGGGGTTAACAATTGTTGTTTATAATATTTAACATTATTTCATCGTTATTATTTCAAATTGTTTCATCTTTTTTCCAGAAGAGATGTCATATCTTAATAGCTAACATTAGTTCAAGACTTACTCTGTGGCAGCTACTGTGCTAAATGCATTTTGTATATTTTTCCTATTCAGTCTTTACTGAAACCTGATGAGATAGTTACTATTATAGTTACCATTTTAAGAAATGAGGGAGGTATCACTTAGTTAAAATTGCTTGGACAGAGTCACATAAAGAGTAAGTGGTAGAAGTAGCATTTAAAAGATTTGTCTATTTTAGAGCCTTAATGCTTAGTCCCTAATACTATATTATCCCCAACAGATACTTTGCTGAAATCCTAGTATACTCTATCCCCCATACTTCCAATACCTACTTATATACTAATCTTGTTACAAAAGGAAATCAGGTGTGCTGACATGTCTAATTCTTGATGATTCTCTTATTGATTTATAATGAGAAATGTGGGAGAAAGAGCTGTAATGGGAGTCCTAAGTTAAAGTCCCAACTCTTAAGCTTACTAGTGGAACAAACTACTTTTTGTTTCTCTTTACCGTTATCTATAAAATGTGGACAGTAATAGCTATATTAATGGCTGTGATCTGGATTAAAAACAGTGGTATAGGTGAAAGTGTCAATATCATTCCTGATCTTTAATAGGTGCTCATTAGTAGTAGTTTCCTTATTTCCTTGAATTTCAACTTGGGTAGGACATCTCTAATTCATGCAGTTTCCTTTGAAAATTGGAGCTGCATGTTTCTTTTAGCTTTTGTCTAGTTCACAGTAACCCTTCAAAGATCAGCCACAGTGAATGCAATTATATCATTCTCATGTTCTCAAGTTCTGTGAACTTGAAAACAGAATAGTAATTATTATCTAATCTGAAGATGAGAGAAGATTAAAAAATAAATAGAGCCTCAGGGACCTGTGGAACAATATCAAAATGTCTAATATATGGCTATGTGGAGTTCCAGAAGAAGAAGAGAGACAGGAAAAAATTTGAAAAATAATGGCCAATTGTTCCCCCAATTTGGCAAAAGAAAATTTACAATCTCAAGAAGTTCAGCAAACTCCAAGCCGGATGAATATGATGAAAATACACCTATGTACATCATGTTCAAACTGCTAAAGAGCAAAGATAAAAGGAAAATACCGAAAGCTGTGTGAGGAAAACAACAATCGCCTCTAGAGCAGCAGGGATTTCAATTCTGTGGACTTCTCCTCAGAAATTATGGGAACCAGAGGAGAGTGGAACAATGTTTTTAAAGGGCTCAAAGAAAATAAACTTGTTAACTTAGAATTCTATATTCAACAAAATATTTGCTTCATTGCTTCAACAATGAAGGCAAAATACATTTTTAGGTAAAAGAACACTAAGACAAATTTGTCATAGGGCAGGTCTGCTGGAAATAAATGCCAAAGGAGGTTCCAAAGGATGAAGGGAAAAACACCAGACGGAAACTTGATCCTTTGGAAGGAATGTTACCTGGGCAAATAACTGGGTAAATTTAAAATATTTTTTTCCAGCTACTTTCTTAAAAAAAATAATACATGTGTGTGTATGTGTGTATCTGCCTAAAGCAAATTGCATAGTCTCGAGTATATTGATATAATGCCTGTGATAACTCTAGCATAGAGGAACAGTGAAGGGGTGGTAAATGGTCCTATAAGATTGCAGCATTTCTGCATTTAATGTGACATAGTATGGTATTAACACTAAGTAACTGTATAAGGTAAGGATGTGCATTGTAATCCCTAGGATAACCACTAAAAACATAAGGTAAAAGATACAGTTCAAAAATGCAGTTCTAGAAAAGATCCAAATAGCCCAAAAGAAGGCAAGAAAAGAGGACTAGAAACACAAAAAAATAGAGGGAAAAACAAAATGGTTTAAACTAGTTCAACCTTATCAATACTTATGTTAAATGATAACAGACTAAGCACTACAATTAAAAAGCAGAGAATGTTAGAATGGATTTTTTTAAAAAAAAGGCAATATCTGGGTATATGTTCTCTTCAAGGCACGCTTTAATTATAAAGACACAGATAGGTTAAAAGTAAAAGGATGGAAAAAGATATATCATGCAAACAGTAAGCCTAAAAAAGGTTGGAGTGACTTTTTCAATACTAGATAAAATAGACTTTAAGACAAAGAATTAGAAAAGATAAAGTGGGATGTTTCACAATGATAGCAAGGTCAATTCATAAAGAAGAGATAACAATCACAGATGTGTATTTACCTAATACTAGAGCTTCAAAATATATGAAGCAAAAATGGAGAGTAAAAGAAATAGACAAGTCCACAATCATAGTTGCAGATTTCAACAGTGCTCTTTTAGCAGGTGATGGAAAAACTAAGCAAAAATCATGAACAACATAGAAGATCTGAATAACACTATCAACCACTTTCACCTACCTGATACTTGAGACTTACAGAACACTACACCTAGCCGAATGTACTTTCTTTTCGAGTGCATTTGGTGTGTTCGTGAAGGTAGACTATATGCTGGGTCATAAAAGAAGTCTCCAGAAACATACAGTGATTGAAATCACAGAGTATATTCTCTGTCCACAGGGAAATTAAATTATAAATCAGTAACAGCAGTGTATCTAGGAAATCCACAAATATTTAAAATTTAAACAGCACCCATCTAAATAATCCCTTGGTCAAGGAAGAAATCACTAGAGAAATTAGAAAATACTTTGAAATCAGGGAAGACCTAAATAAATAGAGATACCATGATCATGGATTGAAAGAGTCAATACTGGTAAGATGCTAGTTTGTTCTAAGTTGATTTACAAATTCGGTACAAGCTCAGTCAAAATCATAGCAGAATTTTTGTAGAAATGTATATGCTGACTCTAACATGTACATATTATAGAAATGCAAGAGTCCTATAATAAAGAAAATAATTTTGAATAAGAACAAGGTTGGTGAAGTCATACTACTTTAAGATTTACTATAAAACCGATAATTAAAACCGTGTGATATGGCATTCACAAAAAATAAATCAACAGAGCAGAACACCCCGGAAATAGATCTTCCCTTAATTGGCCATTTGATTTCTGAGACAGGTGTGAAAGCAATGCAGTGGAGAAAGTCTCTTCAAGACATGGTGCTAGAATAACTAGATATGCTCCATATTGGAAAATAAATGAATCTTAATCCCTGTTTTACCTCATATGCTAAGATTGGTTTGAGATGGTTCATAGACCTTGATACAGAAGCTAAAATCATAAAGCTTTTAAAGGAAAACAGTATCTTCATGACTTGGGACTAGGTAGAGATTTCTTTAATTGATTACAGAAAACAATACTTACAAAAGAAAAAAATCGAGAAGTTATACTTTTAAAAATTCTGCTCATCAAAAGATACCAATAAGAAAATGAATAGAGAAATCACATTCTGGGAGAAAATATTTGCAAAACATATATTTGGGGGAGGATGCGTGTTTGGGATATATATAAAGAACTTCTATAAGCTCAATAATAAAATGACAAACACACCAATTTAAAATTGAGCAGAAGAGTTGAACAACGGTTCACAAATTAAGAATGCCAGCAGCCAAATAAGCACATGAAAAGATCCTTAACATTATCTGGGAACTCAGGGAAATGCATATTAAAACCACAATGAGATACCAGTACATACCTACCAGATTAGCTGAAAAGAAAAAGACCGACCATACCCAATACTGGTGAAGATGTAGAGCAACTGCAAGTCCTAAACATCGTTGATGGCAACATAAAATGATACAACTATTTTGGGAAAGAAAAAAGGTGTAGCAGTTTCTTATGAAAGTACATATATTCCTGCCTATGACCCCAAAATCCTACTCCTAAATATTTTTACCCAAGGTAAATGAAAATACGCATCTTCACAAAGACTTGTACATTACTATTGCAGCTTTATTTGTAATAGCCAAAACCTGGAAACAGCCCAAATGTCCATCAACAGATGCATGGATAAAGTGTAGCATATTTATACAATGGAATACTACTCAGCAATAGAAAAGAATGAACTGATAACATGTGTCAACATGCATGCCACCAAAAATCTTTATGCAGAGTGAAAGAAACATTCCATGAAAGAGTACATTTGGTCTGATTCTGTTTTATGAAGTTCTAGAACAGGCAGATCTAACCTATGGTGAGAGGAAATCGGGAGAATGGTTGTCTCTGGGGATTACAGTGGGGTCTGCTGGGAAGGGGCATGAAGAACCTTCTGAGTGATACTGGTGTTTCTTATTTTGATAGGGGTTTTGATAACACAGGTGTACGCTTTTGTCAAAACCCAGCAGCAGATCTTAAGATATCACTGAAGGTCAATTATACATAAAGACTAAAATATTGAACTCCAATGACATGCAGGCTGAAGTATTACAGGGAATATCTGCAGTTTATGTTGAAATGCATAAAGCAGTAAGACGAATTAATAGATGGAAAGATAGGTAGATATGTACTTAAAGCAAGTATGATCCAATTTTAATGGTAGAATCTAGGTAGTGGGTATGTGAGTGTTCATGCTAAAATTCAACCTTGCTGTAGTATTTTTATAATGAGCAAATAATTATGGAAGATTTTGAAAAATAGCCCTGGTAGTATATTTTAAAAAACTTTAAATTTATGAAAATCGTATTTATATAAACTTTTTTTGGTAGCCCTCATTGTATATATGTAAAGGCTGCATCATAAAGAAATATATGGTGTTTCCTATGTTCATATATTTTCCTCCCTTCTTTCTTTCACTAAAATATACACAGTTTTCTCTCCTTCCTTGAACCAAATAGCTTAAATTATGTGAAAAGCATAAAGTTAAAACTGAAGTGTTACTTTTGGTGACTTGCTGGATTATTTACTCCTTAGGTATAGGGTCCTCTTAAGTACTAAAATTTAAAACAAAAATCGCAGTCTGTATTCTCGTTTTCTGAAATCCCAGCGGTCTAATTGCTCTTTATTTATGCCCCTAGTGAAAATATTTTAAAAATCTAAATTTGTATGCACATAAAGTTTTCATTTCTCACACCTCGTATCACGCAGCCTCCTGTCATGGCCTTTACAAGTGCGCGCGGAATATGACGCTCCCTGCTGGGCGCGCGGCTGGTCTCAGGGCTGCTGTAAAACGTTCTGCGTCGTGTTAAAAAGAAAAGATATAATTAGCAGCATTCTCATTATTATTGAAAATATTCTCCTTAATGTATATTCTGATGTAATTTTACTCCATAATTGCTCAGAAGAGCCTCTCTCAGGCTCGGGGTGGAGGCGGGGTGGGAGGCCAGGGCTGGAGCCAGGGGAGGTAGGTGCCAAATTCTCTTCCTGCTTAGATGCCGTTTTCCAAATCCTCTGCCCAGGTATTTTAAAACCAGAACCGTAGGGAGTTAGGAACATTTTCTTCTGTTTAGTCTTTGGATTTTAGTCTTGATAGCTCTAGCTCATAATTTAATTCAAAATTCTCCCTGCTAATTAATTAGTCCTTTGAGATATTTTTCCTCATGTGACATTTTGCCTCGAAGCCCCCCCCCCCCCCCGAAGCCCCCCCCCCCCCCATAAGAATTCCTATTTACGTGAAGGGGAACTTGTCACTGTGGTTCCTGAACAATGACCGCTGCCTGGAGGGCTGAGATGGAAATCTTTTCCTGTCTCCAAATTCAACAAATTTGCCAATAACTGATAGAAGGGTGATATAGGCAGGAGTACAGTTTCTATTTATTGACAATCTGGTTTTTAAATTAGTAACCGTTAGATGGGAAGATATTTTAAGA
The DNA here is from genome assembly GCA_008750895.1 of Mirza zaza. Lineage (NCBI taxonomy): Eukaryota > Metazoa > Chordata > Mammalia > Primates > Cheirogaleidae > Mirza > Mirza zaza. The sequence continues at coordinate 131,363 of VSMD01054935.1, forward strand.
AATGGGAGGGAAAAATGCGCTCATATAAGTGAAAATCATATGGGTAAAAACTAATAAAAATAAGAAGTTAATAGCTAATAACCACGAGAGTGACTGTTTGCTACGACTGTACCGGGCCTGCTGAGAAGTACGTTGCATATGTTCTTTTTTCCTTCTCCCGTGCCCTGCCGTGGGGTAAGTCTGTGTTGGGGACGAGGGTCCCGGGGAGACGCAGTGGTCCAGATGCACAGCTCCTCGGGGGGCAGCTGGGTTTGCGTCCAGGTCAGTGGTGGCCAGAGGCCATGCTCCTAACGGCAGTCCTGGGGCAAGAGGCAAAAGCAGCCGGGTCTCCTTGCTGACAGTCCTTCAGAATCAATTTCTGAAGTCTCTTAAATGAAAAACACACATGCTTTGGTGTGGAATTAATTTTAAAATCATGGCAAACAACTTTTCAGATTCTTTGCACTTTGAGGGTGCTATAACCAGGGTTCACAGGTTTTATTTTAAAGGTGGTTTTCTCCTGTTTCTATCCCTGTTCCCACTCCTAAAAGATTCCAAAGCAGCAATCTAGGGTTTCATCAGAAGTTAGAGTTCCCCTATTGTTCATAAAATGATTCTAGGTGGGAAGACCGCTGTTCTTTCTTTTTTAAGTAAGGGGGTTAGGTTTGTTCTGTGAGTCTGTGGTTTTAACCCAGATGTTATAAACACAGGATTAAGGGCATCAATAAATTTAAGATGAAGGATTAACAAAATAAGGATATGGTATCTAAAAGAAAATTTCTTACAGGGTGGATAATTTAATAGGACTAAATGAGTCCAGTAAAGATGAGAATTATCAAAGGTATGATTTTTTTTTTCCCCTATGAATATCATGAAACTTCTTAAGCATGTCTTGTGTTTTCACAGTGCTTTTTAAAAAGCAAAGGGCATTTTGAAAACAAAGTGCAGTTTGCATAGGCAATCCTTAGGAAAGAAATGAGATTTGAAAATGAAAATCTCTTTTTCTGGCAGATCATGAGGTGGCTGAAAAGAAACTCACTTAAAATTAAACATCCTTCTGTTAATGAATTGACTCAGCTCATTAAAAAAAAAAAGTTTTAATATTTTCCTTAGAACCTTCCAGCTGAGGGTTGAATGAGGAGTTAGAGCTGAGACACAACCTATCCAGTGTCTCGGTTTTTTGCTGGAAGAAACTGTACCTTGGAGAGAGGGTGGGTCGTGTACACCTCACCACTTTCAGAGGACAGAGCCAGGGGGCCCTCGGTTTTCTGCCCTGCGTCCTGGCTGAGCCCCTGCTCTCCGAGACTAGAGTGGAGAGGCTGCTCCAGGTTCTGGAGACCCTAGGAGACGAGTACACACTGCCCAGGCTCACGTGGCAACCTGGCTTTGCAGGACCACACTCCGTGGGGAGAAAGCGGTTGTGGCAGCCAGTCATCTTGTATCCTTTTCCAGAGTGTGAGTGGCAGGCAAGCAATGTTGTCTTGATGATTTTTTTTCCCAGAACCATTTTTATTTTGGTTGGCATTTTCTTTATATGTTGTGGAAAGATGAATTTACTGGAAATTACATTAGAGTCAACATACAAGCTAAGTGAAAATTTTAGAGAAAAAGTGGAATGGATCTGCAAAATTACTAAAATCCTAAAGATTGTTATTGCCTATCAGTTATATGAGTAATACGTGGGTATATTTTCCTTTCATAAAATTTAAAAAATACGACTGATGTGGAAGTTTGTTTACCCTGTTCCTGTTTATCTCCTCTCTCCATGCTCTTTCTCATTCTCACGTTTGTAATCACCGTTAGGAGGTTGTCTTTTTCTAGAGTTTTCTATATGGTATTATATTATAGAAAAGGTGTCTTACTGTATGTTTCTATATTGGGATAAAAGGCGAAGTTGCTATAGCAAGAGAGCCAACGATAATTGAACTTTAAAGAGAAAGGCATTTAGCTCTACCTCATGTGATAGTCCAGAATTACATCTAGGTTATCAGACTACTGCGGTCCACGCAGTCATTCGGGGATTGTGGCTGACAGTAGGTCTGCCATCTTTAACATGTGGCTTCATAGGTCAGTCCGGTCATCGCTATTCCAGCCAGCAAGTAGAGGACAAAGAAGGTAGGAAATAGAGGGCCAGACATTTTCTCCTAAACAAGTGACGCTAGAGTGATACACTTCATTGGCAGGAACCTGATCCTGGCCATCCCTGCTAAAAGGAGGAGGGGTGAGGAGATGCACGTTGCAGCCAGAATTACATTGCCAAGAAGGAGTGAATAGGTTTGGATGGACAGACTGCAGTCTGTTTTTGCTCCTGCATTATTCTATAATTCAGCCAGGCATTTTGGAGATTTATCCATGTTGTAGCATATCCATCTAGCTCATTCCTTTTACCTGCTGCATATTATACCATAATAAGAACATACCACCCTTTGTTTAGCCTTTTCCTCCTTAATGGACAGCTGGTGGCCATCATTTCACTCTTAGGACTGATGTTGCAGTGCCCACTGGCGCACACTGCTTGTTACATACACGTGCCTTGTTTCTCTCCTGTGGGAACTGGGTAATCAGGGATGTGCCTCTAGTTTGGATAGTTATCGTTAAACTGCCTACCAAACTGAGCAGATCCTACCAGTTTACACCTCAGCTCTTGGGGCTTGAGGGGACCTTTTTCTCTGCCAAGGCCTGTGGGCTGATTTTTGCAATTTAATTGTGACAACAAGGGAATGCAACTGCCCTCTACCCCGTCCCCCAGAGAGAAAACAATGAGTGCTACTATAAAAGTTCTTTGGAGAAATATTTATTATTGAATAAATTCATTAGAGCAGAACACTTTTTAAGGAGAACTACTCAAGTTCTTGGCTTTGTTTTGTAGCCAGCATCTACTACTAATTTATTTCTACTTAGTTGCCCAATTTAGTGTCAATTTAAAATCTGTGGTTGAAGAAGATAGTTAAAGATGAAGCCGAATTATTTAAAGGAAATGAAAGTTACCTTTTGACTTAGCACCAGCTGCCTTGGAGCAAGATTGCTTTTGAGGAATTTATGATCGAAGGAATGTGATCCCTGTGTTTCCGCTACAGATTTACTCAATCATGAAAATAGTCATCGAAATTAAGGGGACTCCACCTTTCATAGACCAGCGGGGGAGACGTAATGCAACAGTTTGTATCTAGTCAGATGCATGATTCTGAGTTTGAACGTGCAGAAATCAGTATCGTCTTTGCACCAACCTCATATAAAGTATAACAACAGTCAAAATGGTTTTTTCTCTAGTTATTATTATTATTATTTTTTTTAATTTCAAGAGGTTAATTCTGAGCCCAATTTGAGGACCAAGGCCTGATGCCATGGCCAAGAAGCCTTGAGCAAGTGGTATCCTAGTTATAATGTTTACAGTCTTTTTACATTTCTTGATTTCTTATTTCTTCCCTAGTGTGTATCTTCCTTTTAAGTCTTAAAATTGCATTTTTGAAAAAAAATAATTTCTCCAAGTCTCTCAGATTATTGGTTTAATTTAGTTTTCAGCATTTCTGCCCTGCCCTTCCCCCACCTCGATCCAGAAACTTAAATACATTATTACTCTGCACTACTAACCAAACTAATTTTGTCCAGATTGAAAGGTTATAAAATTTATACAATTCAGGCTCACAAAAGTAAGACAGCACATGTGAATTCAAGAAACTGTTAGTTATGAAGCTCTTTTCCTTTCTGAAAGGAAAGTACTTTTAAGCTTCATCGAATGGATCTGTGAAAAAAGTTGAGTATTATTTTACAATAATTTTAGACTTTCATGACTGGAAATTAAATACAGCAGTTTTAAAGGCATATTTTACTTGAACTTTTACAAGCTCAGGCCATGTTTTTATTAAAAAATCGGACTCAGCACCTTATATGGAGTACAATGCCAGATGTGAGATATGAGAGAAATTGCCGGGGCCACCTGCTTACTGTGTATTAAAAACTTGTGTGGTAGCTGATGTCATATAAAGTCCGTATGATAGGGGATAATTTTGAGTTATTAGACCATATCAGAATAGTAAGGGTCACTGGTGGTGGAATGTTCAGAATTTTCTCTCGCATTTTTACTATTTGTTTGGTAAAATCAGAGTTGAAAATGATGACCATCTGCTTAAAGACAACAAAAAAATGAGTGCAAAAACTGAAGAGGTTCTGTGAACACATTTAGGGAGAGGCAGGAGCTGGGAAGGAGAGAGCCAGAGAAGGTCACCACCACCTAATTCGATGGACTTTGTGTCGGGCAGGTCTCAGGGTTCTGATTTATAGAGATTTTTTTTTCTATTTTTTTTTTTTTAAACCTTTCTTTGTTCTTTTTATGTTGCTTTCTAATATTTTTCATCTTTTTCCAAGCCTTTGTTTCAGGGTTTAACCAGAGTGGTAGAGCCAGGAGTCTGCAAACCTGCCTTGGAACAGTCTCTTTAAACTGGGGGTGCATTCAGGGGTACACGGGTGGGGAGTGGTGTAGCTTTTGGACCCTCAGCCTCCACGCAGACTCTTTCCTGAAATTGACCCTCTCAGCAAATGTGGCGGGGACATCAGCCTGTTTTTATTCTCCCACCCACCACCATGCCCTGCCATGCTGGGCCTGTCTCACCTGTCCATAATCGTGGTGTGGACAGAGCTCTGCCTGAGATAGAGCAGCCTCCAGGGTGGCAGGCAGAAGGGCAGTGAAATGTTGGTGTGAGAAAGCAGGTGACACTGGGTAGCAATTCCTCCTGCCTGTCAGGTAGTTTGTAACTCTTCAGGTGGAATTGAAGGAGGACCTAACGAATCTGTCCATGACAGATCATAAAAAAACAAAAATCAACTTTTTATAATAGATGAGAGTGTGTGATTTTTGGCAAATATATTGGGAGGGATTAAAGAATTGGGTGACATTGCTATGATACAACTCCTTCTAGTTCCCTGTAGTTAAGTATATGGACAAGGGTTCTCAGTGTTTACATCTCTAAAAACAGTAGGAACAGAATCGATGCTGACCTGTCTCATTTTAGCAATAAATAATATTCATCTTTGGATACAATAAAAAAAAGTCCCATTCATTTCATTAAGAGATGTATTTCTAACAGATTTCAAGTTTTTAAGTGTAATATTTTTATCAAAACTTGAACCATTTATGTTTTGATTGATTCTGTACTATTGATAATCGTAACTATGAATCAATCCACAGCACAAAAATTTAACACATAGAGCTTAATGATTACAGGAAATGAAACCATTAAAAATGTTAATTTTTATGTGCATGTTTTTATTGTAGACAAAACAGGGAAGTTAAGACTTTCAAGCAGAATTAGGATAGAATTCTGGGGGGCAAATTGGAATTTTCTTGAAGGAGAAAAAGAAATGCAGATTTCTGATGAAAGGAGAGTTTGTTCGTGTACTTTATTTCTTTATTTATTGCAGAACTCACTGTCTAATGTTCATGTACTTTAAAAATAGGTGATGGTAGATAATATATTTCTATGGTACTTCGATTCCTATGAATACACTTAAAAGAGTGATATAGTAATAGTTTTATTTAAAATGTCAATATTGACCCTAAAGGAGAAATTGCATCCTTTGCACCTATCCTAACTTAGACTGAAAAATTTTATATGTCAGCTTAAAAATATGCAAGGCTTTCATAGTTTTTTTGTAATTCTCTTAAGGAATATACAAGCCAAAGTGAAATGTTGGTGTGAGAAAGCAGGTGACACTGGGTAGCAGTGCTTTTGAAGACCAGTGCTTTTGGGTGTGCAGCTGAGTTCCACACAGCATTATAGAATTTCTTGACCCTGTTAGGGGCTTGAGATGGATTTTTGGGCCTTGGGCAGCAAACCAAACCAAAGAAATGATACAAAGGCCAGGTGTGGTGGCTGACACATAATCCTAGCACTCTGGGAAGCAGAGGCAGGAGGCTTGCATGAGGCCAGGAGTTTGAGACCAGCCTGAGAAAGAACGAGACCCTGTATCTACAAAAAATAGCCAGGCATGGTGGTGTGGGTCTGTAGTCCCAGCCACTCAGGAGTCTGAGGCAGGAAGATTGCTTGAGCCAAGGAGTGCGAGGTTGCTGTGAGCTGTGGTGATGCCACTGCATTCTAGTCCAGGCAAAAGAGCAAGACCCTGTCTCCAAGAATAAAAAAAAAAATAAAAGGAAATGATACAGAGGGAATCTTGAACAGGTTTAGGTGTTGTTTTGCAATAATTTCAATTTTCTTAACTATGCTGAAAAAAATCTATCTGTATGGCATTCAGGGACACTGTTGCTGGAGTCAGCTCTTTAAAAGCAAATCTAATCATGTCCCTTTTTTTTTATCCTCAGACATTCACAGGCTTTACATTTCCTAATCTACACAATCCCAACCCTTGTGACACACACCTGGCCCCAACCTCTCTTCCCGCCTGGGTCTGCCCTCGACCCTGCCGATGACCCTTGCGCTTTTTGTTTTAGTTTGGCTAAACACCTGTTCTTTCCTGAAACTGGATCTCTGAATGTGCTGTTCCCACTCCCTGAATACTTTGCCCACCATTTTCCGTCTGAGTCATTCCCACCAGACAGTCTGCGGTCAGTCCTCTGTACTCTGGAAGCTTCTTCCTGTCTCCAGGTAGAACGTCCCACCTTAGGACCTTCATGGTGTTATTTAGACGCCTCTGCAGGTCACACCGTGCGCCCGTTTTTGTGTGTTTCCCCACTGACTGAGCACCAAGAAGGCAGGGTTCGTGTTTTACTTGTTCCATGTCAGGCCCGGGACAGTGATGCGTGCTCGTATTTATGACTAAATGGACATTTTTGCCTCGTGGGACTTGGGGAATTTGTGGCAATTAAGAAATGGCGAAGCTGGGTGCAGTGGCACGCGCCTGTCGTCCCAGCTACGAGGGAGGCTGAGGTGGGAGGATCGCTTGAGGCCAGCCTGGGCAACATAACAAGAACTTGTCTATCTAGAAAAAAAAACAAAAAAGTAAAGTACAAGAAAAGAAATGGTGAGTGTTGAATTAGGGGCTTTCCTGGGTGAAAAGAATACTCTGGAGACCTCGGCGCTTGACTTCAGCTATTGCAGAGTTGCTTTCCCTTCGGTTCTTCCATCCCCCTTCCAGGTCTAAAAGCAAAAGTAATAGGCTCGGTAAGGCTCACCAGCCACGTGTGGGCCAGCGTGGTCCTCCTGGCCCCGACTGTAGGCAGCTGTGAGACAGGCAGGCACGCCACAGGAAGGGACGCTGGGCGTGTCTGAACTGGTAGGTCTAAATGTGAAATATGAAACAATACAACAAAATCTTAGAACATTTTATAAGGGAAAACAGATCTGTTAATAAGCACATGAAAAGATGGCCAGCATCATTAGCTATCAGAGAAATGCAAATCCAAACCACAATGAGATACTACCTTGTACCCACTAAGAAGGCTGTGGTAAAAAAGAGACAGTAACGAGCATTGGCAAGGATATTGTGCACTGTTGGTAGGAATGTAAAATGGTGCAGTCACTTTGGAAAACAGGCTGGCAGCGCCTTGAACAGTTACACATAGAATTAACCATAGGATTTAGCAACTCAACTCCTAGGTATCCACCCAAGAGAAGTGAAAACAGATGTCCACACAAAAACTTGTACGTAGATATTTATAGCATTGCTGTTCACCATAGCTAAAAGGTGGAAATAACTCAAATGCTCATCAGTGGATGCATGGATAATAAAATGTGGTCTGTCCATATAATGGAATATTATTTGGCCACCAGAGGGAATGAAGTTCTGATACATGCTGCACTATGGATGAACCTTGAAAACATGCTGAGAGAAGCGAGGCGCAGAAGACCGCATACTGTATGATTTCGTTTATCTGAAATGCCCAGAATAGGCAAATCCACACAGAGAGAGAAAGTAGATTAGTGGTTGCCCGAGGATTGGTTGGGTGTGGAGAATGGATGGGAAGGGACTGCTAATGTGTAAGGGGTTTCTTCTTGGGGCGATGAATCTGTTCTAGAATTATTATAGATAGTGGCGATTGTCTATACAACTCTGTGAACATACTAAGACCACTGCATCTTATACCTTAAAAGGGTGAATTTGGGGAGCTGAGGCAGGAGGATCTCTTGAGCCCAGGAGTCTGAGGTTGCTGTGAGCTAGGCTGACCCCATGGCACTCTAGCCCAGACAACAGAGTGAGACTCTGTCTCAAAAAAAAAAAAAACAAAAAACGGTGAATTTATGGTATTTGAATGATATATCGAAAAGCTTTTATTTAAGAAAAGATAGGTGGCCGAGAAATTCAGAAGTTTATGTCAGAAGGAATGTGGCAGGGAGGTATTCTTTAAGAAGAAAGTGCAATAAGCATCTCTTGGTGAAAGAGCATTTCCACATCTGGAAGCAGCTGAGAGTAGCTTGACAAACTGCACGGAACAACCACTCACAGGTAAATTATCTGGGCAAAATGCAGAGGGTTATGGGTGGAGGGAGAGAGGGGAGGGCTGTGGAGATTATTGGGTCCAGAATTTCCTCATAGCTGCCTTCCTCTGGGCTGTGGAGACATGGCCTGTGTTAAAAGGTAGGTTACATGTGCCCCTAAATGACAGGGACCACATTTCATTCCTTGTTGTCATATCCTGTCTCCCAGCCCTTAGCACAGAACCTGGTCAGCATTCCATAAATGTCTGTTGAAATAAAATGAAGTAATTTTTCTGTCAACATATCCACCATTGGGAGAGGTGAAAAATTGAGAAAATGAATAGAATGTGTTTAACTTATTTTCACACTCGTTTTATTGAAGCTCTCTGTGAAAATAAACCCAGGTGGATGGTAATTGACTGAGTGATAATTTCTAAGTAGCAAAGTGTTAAAGTAGATAAGTGCCTCCTACTGTGGAGAAATTGCCTGGCCAAAATCTGAACCGCTGAGGTGTTTATTTTAACACTGGGAAACATTTATTACTCTAAACTTGTTTCCATTCATACACAGCATCTATCATACCAGATGTGCCGTGTCTAAACTAGACATGGTTTAGAACATGCAGTAATCCCTCTGTCAGGTGAATTTCTAAGAGAAATAATTTTTTTTCCTTTTTTTATTCATTGCTTTTTTTCTTCAGCCTCTTCTTCTGAAATAAAACTAACATTGTAATTTGGCATAGTTTGACTTAAACAAAAATTAATATTAAACTACAGCGTATTTAAATTAAAAATAAAATTTGAATATCTCCAAATAAAACTTGGGTTTGGGGGTCGTATTAATAAAACATCAGCAGCTTTCTCTGCACATTGGTCTGACCAGTCCTTTCTACTTCATTAATTCAAACTATCTTAGGTGGCCAGCTTGAAGAATTAACCCAGACTTGCTTGAGGGTGTGACTTTCCCGGAGGGATGTGGCTTCCCAGAGGGGTGTGGCTTCCTGGAGGGTGTGGCTTCGTAGCCCAGTCAATCTCCTCTGACCTTGGAGAAGTTATATGACCTCATTCTGCTTAGTTTCTTTGTTTGAAAAAACAGGAATTATAACTTGAGAGTAAGGATGAAGTCAAACACTGTATTAGACACACCAGAGACCTAGCAGTTGCCGAGTTAAAATTAACCCCTCCACCACAACATGTACTGTGTACAGGGTGCATATATGTGCACACATGCAAGGATACCATCCATGCATTTTTGTCCTCCTAATTCTGACCTGAAACCTGCCATATCATGGACTTGGGATGAATACTGGTTGAGGAAACATGTGATCTGCAAGGAACAATTCTAACAGAGGTCAGGCCCAGCCGCGTCTCAGGCAGCCAGTAGCCTTCAGTGGTGTAACTGGTCATTGCTAGCTCTTCCTTTTCCCCATCCTCTGTCACTGTGCCTGAACGCTGGCTCGAGCATCACTGCCGCTGTAGGCTCCCCACAGACATGTCTGGGAAAGGTGGTTTGGGAAGCCCACTTTGGGACCACTTCTGTTCCTTATTCAGAATCCTTACAATTTCAGTTTAAGCTAAATTCAGAAGGCCGAGGGATAATCTTGGGTTTGTAGTTGGATGCACTTTAACCACGAGACAGCCTGCATGAACATGGCTGCAGCAGGGCCCCTCCAGCTGTGGTATTGAGACAGAGTTTGAGATTGAAAGATTAAAGTCCTCCATCGCCCTGCTTCTGTGAGGCTCAGTCTACTTACGCACAGGGACAAGGCCACGATTGCTGCCTGCTCCCCCTCCTTTCGTGGACCACGTGGGTGTCTCTGTGGGGAGAGCTGTGAGTGTAAGGCCAGACTCAGAGTGGCAGACCCTTCACCTTAGAGACCATTCATGAGAGGCTAGGGAGTTTCTAGGAGAACCAAGTCAGGTAAGGGAGACGGCAGTAAAGTTCAAGCCAAACTTTATTTGACAAGAAGATGGGGAAGAAGACGGAGGACTTCAGAAGACGTGCAGTCTGTCGATGGCAAGCCTTACGGGAAAAGCTGCCCCGGCAGATCGCAGCCTGCTGCAAACCCTCTGAGCCAGGGGACAGGGCGGCTGGAGAGGAGGGCTCGAGAGCAGGCTCAGTCTGGAGAGGGGTGGGCCGTGCGTGGGTTTTCCCTCCGTCTGGAAGGCTCCTGCCCCACACGGCTGCACAGCCTCTGCCTGTCTCCTGCAGATGTTCAGGTGCCCCCATGGCAGGGTGGGCTCCTCACCAGCCTGACGACAGGCAGCCACTGCCTCACCTCAGTCCTCCTTTCTTCATGGCCTTTTCTGCCCTTGATGTGTTGCTTGCTTAATGTCTGTTTTTCCCTCCCTGAAACTTAGACCTCACAAAGTCAGGACCTTTGCTCACTGCTGTGTCCCTGCAGCGCGGATGAGGCCAGGCCTCAGTAAATATTTGTTGAGTGAGTGGATGCATTTTAAAGACACATTCGGTGCTGTTTTGATCGTTTGCCCCTCAGCCTCTGTTTTCTGTAAGAGACTGATATTTCCACCCTCAGGTTGCCAGTCATGGCGCCTCTTAGAAACAAGCTTGGTGGTTAGGAAGAGAGTCCTGTCCTTATGTTTCCAGTGATGCTTGGCCAGTAGCTGCTGTTGGAATTCTCTACCTTTTGGAGATGTATCAAAAAGGATTTCAGATGAATTCACGAATTAAATCTAAAAACAGGAATAAGGAGAAGATGATTAAAGTGGGTATTTAGTGATGCTTTTGATGAGATCAGACTTCTTAAGTTTAAGGTCAGTGGAAGAGATTTTTATGGAAACTTTTTTTTTTGTTTTTGAGACAGAGTCTTGCTTTGTTGCCCAGGCTAGAGTGAGTGCCGTGGCGTCAGCCTAGCTCACAGCAACCTCAAACTCCTGGGCTCAAGCAATCCTGCTGCCTCAGCCTCCCGAGTAGCTGGGACTACAGGCATGTGCCACCATGCCCGGCTAATTTTTTCTATATATATTAGTTGGCCAATTAATTTCTTTCTATTTATAGTAGAGATGGGGTCTCGCTCTTGCTCAGGCTGGTCTCGAACTCCTGAGCTCAAATGATCCGCCCACCTCGGCCTCCCAGAGAGCTAGGATTACAGGCCTGGAAACCTTTAATGACTTTAAATACTTAATGAAAATGTCCAAAGTACAATAATAGATTTAAAAAATTAACAAGGCCTCAAGCTAAATGACAGTCATCTAAGAACTGGGCTCTTGTGGAGAAAACTGGATCACTCTGCTTAGGCTAGGGGAGCTTGGATGAAGCCACAAGACCTGGAGCCCCTACCATGGGAGGAGGAGGCCTGAGAAGGAGCCCCAAGGAGGGCCTGGAGGTTAGGGGTGGGCGAGCAAAGGAAGGTCGGTGTTGGGCATTGGCATTACAGCTCACCAGCTGACCAAGGCCTGGCCAAGACTGGCTGGTAACTTAGCTAGACTTCCTCAAGTAATATGCAAATAAAAGAGCAAATAGCTTGACTTTTGTCAGCTTCTTTGGAACAGGACTAGTGGTAAAGGGGAGGGAGTGAGGAGATGGAGGTTCTCTGTGTTTCTCCTACCCTACTCCTGCCTTCTGCCTTCCCTTCCCCCCTACAGCTTTGGGGTGTGATGGAACAGACAGAGAAGGAGAAAGGATTTTCTTGCAGGTTTTTTCATCCTCTCCTTTGGGAGTTTCACTGATGCAATTAATGTACAGCTGGAACACTTGGTATGGCTCAGGCATGAAATATCAGTGTTGAACAGGAGATAAGGAATCCTGAGATAAATTTTTTGAGACAGGGTCTCACTCTGTTGCCTGGACTGCAGTACAGTGGCTTCATCATAGCTCAATGCAACTTCCAACTCCTGGGCTCAAGCGATCCTCCTGCCTCAGCCTCTTGAGTAGCTGGGACTGCCGGCAGGCACCACCATGCCCAACTAATTTTTCTATTTTTTTTGTAGAGATGGGGTCTTGCTGTGTTGCTCAGGTTCCGAGATGAATTTTTAAACAGATCTCTATATTAGAGAAGACTTTTAAAAGTATCATTTGACCTATTTTCAGCACAGGCATTTCTTGCCTTGCACAGCGGCACGTGCACTGAAACCTGTGCATATCAGAGCAACGTCCTCACTTTACACGGTTTGCGATAGGCATGGTTCCGATGTGCGTGAGTGTCAGTTAACGTGGTACCATGCAAAGTGAGAACTGCCTGTGTTAATGAATTAATAAATTTAAGGTAATCAAAGTATGATGCTGCCAGGGAAAATTACATTGTGTGTGTGTGTGTGTGTGTGTGTGTGTGTGTGTGTGTGTGGTTTTACGTGCTAGTAAATCTTAGTTCCTTAGCACTGGTTTTCTGATTTCAAAATACATTAGCCATTTCATACACTGGCTCATACCCACCTCATAACTAGAGGTGAGGGAACATGATCCCTAGATGTGGTTTTCTCCTAACTAGGTGATTATTGGTGGTGGGTGCTATTTGGGTATTCATGTTTTTTTTTTCTTCCCTCTATTTTTCTTCTTGTTGCTGTGGGGACTCTATTACATTGCCTGATGATATACTTCCCAGAACAGTTTACGTTTTAATGCTCTTTCAGTGTGTTAATTGGGTCTAGAGGGTTTCAAAGGACTACTGCTGGTGTGGCATGTGTTATTTATGTCTTTCTGACCCGGTAGAAGCCATGGTATGTATTTGTAATCTGAGATCGATTCTATTTTAGAAAGTCTCACCTATGTCCTTTGCCATTTGTGTGTCCTTCAAAATGAAAGCCTTCCGCAGTCCGTGTACCAGAGGTGTTCTGTCACCTCGCAGACTTTCCTAACACTGCAGGCATCCCACCAAGATGCTCTGGCCTCCTTTCCCCCAGCAGTTCTCTTCCATGTGCATAGGTTAGAGTGGTGGTTTTCAACCAAAGGAGACCCATACTTTTCTTTTTTTAAACTGCTTTTTGGAGACGTAACTCAACATCTTACACAATTCAACCACTTGAGGTGTAGGATTAATTCTGTGGTTTTTAGTATATTTTTGCTTGTACAAACATCACCACAATCAAATTTAGAACCTTTTTATCGCCCCAGAAATAAACCCTGTACCTATTAATAGTCATTCCCTATGCCCCCCTGTCCCCAGCCCCAGGCAACCACCATCTACTTTATGTTTCTATAGATCTGCCAATTCTGGACATTTTATATATATGGAATCATATGACAGGTGGCCTTTCGTGTCTGGCTTCTTTCACTTAGCATGATATTTTCAAGGCTCATGTTGTAGCGTGTCCATACCTCTTTTTATAACATATATTTTGTACTGCGATCTTTAACCTCTTGAAGTTAAATTCGTAGATTATATAACCTATAAGTAGGTTATATAACACACATAATTTTAAAAACTAATATCCTGAACATAATAAAGTAGAAAAGTAAAAATAAAATAGTTAAAGAAAAATAATATGCATCTTAATACGTGCTCATATCTGACTGGCCAAGAAGATGTAACGAAGTACTTAGATACTTGTGCCTGGACATGAAATCTTGAGTGTGACGGCCACCAGCAAGCTCCTAGGGTGTGTTGCACTGGGCAACTCAGACACCCTTCCTGGTGTTGTCTTAGATGGCATGATCTTATATAGTGGGAAACAGTTCTTTGTACTTGGTGTGGACTTTACCCATCTTCCTTTTCTTCCTTTGATTTAGATGGCGGCAACATCTTTGGAATATTCCGAGTTTAATACCACTGTACAGAAAGTACTTTTTGTTTACGTGCAACCATAGAATCAGGTTCTCAAGTCAGTTAATTAATAACAGATATTTCATCTACGTGAATGTTCAGTGGAATGTTAAAAATCTGTTTCAATAGGTGGGAGAATCTCGTTGTCCGGGGCTGGACTTGTGCATTGCAAGACAACATGAGTCCTTGGCACCTCTGGGCACTAAATCGTAGCCGTTACGACAAGCAGAAAAATGGAGTTCTGAAACATTTCCTAGGGGGCAGTCCTGCACCCATGGAGGGCCTCTGCGGTGGGGTCTACCTTGAGACCTCCACTTCCTCAGTGCACTCTCTTATTACTTAAGCTTTTCCCCACCTTGGGCTGCTCAAATGATTGATCATACTCTCATATATGGGGGAAACCAGGGCCTTCTTTTAGACCAATCCTAAGAAGTCACTGCTTCTGCAGAGCTCTGGGATCTGTGGCGTTTGCATGTCCTTCTGATGCTCACCTCGGACTGTTCCCGGGTGCAGTTAACTTTTTCCATGAGCATTCTTCTAAGCGTCCCTCCCGTGCCCAGGACATGCCTGCCTTTGGTAGGAACCCAGTGAGCATTTGTCCCCACAGTAGAGTGATGGGGTGCTGCTGTAGCAGTGGCTTTTAGAGTTTCTCCGTTGTGTGCCCCTAAAACAGTTGTGAAAATCTGTAAATCCCCTTATATGTGTTTAAGTTGACATCTAACAGTTTTTCATCAAGAGTTTAAATAATTACAAAAGATGTAATATTTAACATATGCTAAATATTGATATTCAAAAAGAGTAGCATGCTACTTTCTAGAATTAATCCAGTGACTTTAAATGCCATACCCATTTGATATCTACCATCATCCACTAAAAACTGTATGAAGCTCTTTTTTAATAGACAGAATTTTACATTTCTCTTATATCTCCTTTATTTCATATTTCCATTCTGTTTCTCAATAGATTGTTATGCTAAAATAGCCCATTTTTATACTTGAAAAGTTTTTTGTTAATCACTCTAGGGTACTTCTCTACAATAAAAACACATGTCAGTTCCATCAGCATGGAAGGAATTTTTAAAAAAATAGCATTGCCACTCAGTTTTTAAAACTGTTTACAAGTTATATGCCAAAAATCACATTGTTCTCTCATCAATAATTGTTTTTACTGACTTGTCAGTTCAATCCTCCTTCAGTTTTGCTGAAAGCAGGGAACTAGAACCCACCTGATTTATGAAAGAATTTGTCATTACAGTTGTTCACTTTGTTAATATCTGAAGGATACTTGAGATTTTACTATGGCGTATCAAATTGTTGTAATCATACCTGTTATTGCTTTATTTAAAGGCATCTAATTTAATCTGCTGTACTTAAAACTAGTTGAGAACATTGAAATAGTTAATTTTAATTCACCCTCATCAATATAATATACTTTTTAAAGAAAATACTTTTATCTCATGTTTTAAATAATACTTCTATGAAAACCTTAGAGCTACAGGTATAGCTCTTCCTTTTTGGAACTTATCGGCCATCTCACCTAATTGGCAAAGCCAATCCTCGCTGGGAAGCCAATTAGTCAAATCAGACTTTCTGTTGGAAAATCCACCTTTATTTTTCAGTTCAGATAAAACTGTTCCCATGTATGTCCCGGTGACAATATCTCATTCATTCCAATTCTAAGATGGATAAATGAGGTGGGGAGTTCATCCTTTGGATGAAGTAAGATGCCCCCATCTTTAACAGCCCTCTTTGGCATTTCTCTTGGGAGCAAAGCATCTTCCAGCAACACCTGGCTCATGCAGGCGGCAAGATCATTGAATGAAAGTTGTCTGCACTCCCTCTGTCTGACTCCACGCTACATCTCAATCAAGAACGATGCAGCAGGGATCAAAATACCTCCTTTCTAAATGCCACACTTTGCATTTATCAAAATATATCTAAGGAGGGGAATGATCTCAGGTTTTCATCAGTACTTCATGTTACCTGTTTGTTGCCCCATGGAGGCTTTTGTGGTTCCAGAATATGCCCACAGCTAGACCCAGGAAGGGTGAGGGGTCTGCCTCTCTTTTGTCACGTGGTAGAAAGGCATTGTTTAAGGGGAGGCTTAAAAGCAGAGCCCTGTGTGCCTAGACTTTAAGCCCATTCTGAAATAGACATGTTTTAGGAAAGAGTATGGACATATGGGGAGATTGAAGCTGTGGGGATTTTTTTCCTTAAAATGTCTCTCGGAAAGATGTTTTGCTGCAGTTTGAAGATGGCTTTATTTTAGGACATTTTTAATCCTCATTCATCATGAGCATCTCATAGGGATGGGGTTCACTGAGTCTCAGAAAGGGAAAAACTATGGGAAAAAGTTAGGCTTGCATTTGAAAGGTAGAGAATTTGTATTTTTTTCTCCTCCTTTCTTTCCTTCCTTCCCTTTCTTCTGCCTCTGCTGTGTGCCAGAGATGATTTAAGGCAATTTATAAGTCTGTCAGATCCTGAATTAAAACTGGGAGGAGCAAAAGGAGACACAGTGGTAGAGATGTACTGTGGTAGGGGTGAAGAAACGACGTACAAAACAGAGATGTGGGTTCCTGTGTCAGAGGGACATTTTTCAGGCAGGTTGGGTCCCTCTGCAGAAGGTATCTGTCATGCAGCAGGACTTGGGATAGGGAGCCCAAGGTCTCAGAGTATGAGTTAGGTAACTTTCCCGAGCATCTGGTCGCCTGATCCTTCTGGTCCCCTCAGGAGAGGAGTGTCCAGCCCTGTGTTGGCCATGAGTGTGCATATATTTAGGGGAAAGAACTCTGTTCTCCCATTGCTCTCACTTGGTGTAGAACGGCGAGAACCTGCTTGTCTGAAGGGCAGCACCCAGTCTGGCACCGGGCAACAGGACCTGGGGGGTCGGCTGTTGACAGTTGTTTTCTGAGAAAGCCACCTGGCCTGCAGGTGGACTTGAGGGCCCACAGGAAGCTGGGGACAGTCCACTCTGCCAGGAGAGGAGCCTCTGGCCTCTTTGGACTCTGAGAAAAGGGAGGCACCACAGCCCCATGCAGCCTGTTGTCAGGTAACCCTGAGGGGCCCACGGCTAACTGTCAGCTAATCCTGCATGTCTCATCACGGTAATGAAATTGGCTTTAAATGGACCAGCAGCCAATGTAAAGAAAGAAGTCAGACAAGTCACAGATTGAAAATAGAGAGACTCTTGGAAAAAAATGGAATTATTCTGAGAGGTGAGCCTAGGCAGGAATTTCTTCTAGATCCTTGTGTAAGAATGTGGCATGAGAATGAACGGCACCCTCAAAAGCATCTTGACGATAGGAGCCACATGAGTTTCACAGGGTGGCACCCAAATACGTTTCTGAAATGTAGAGGGCTTTTAACCTAATTGTTGGAATATTGTGCTTTCCTCCATGACCTTTGCTTTCACAGGGGGAGGGAGGAGGTACAGGAAGCTTTTGCTGAGAGAAAGCACAACTAGTTTTGGGGTGCACAGTTCCCAGCCCACCCTGTCACCCGTGGCCACAGGCTGTTGCCCATCAGCTCCGGCACATCCCTCTTGGGCAGGGGTGGGGCTGCCAGCACCCACACGGGCAGGGAGGGGTGTCCTGGGAAGGGGCCTGTCCCTCCCTCTCTCTGCTTCCATGGCTGGCCTATAGGATCCGACTGTCCCAGGATGGGGGTACTCCTCACTGGCGGCTGGGGGTGGAAGGGACACAGGAAATGCAGCACGAACATTTGACAGCAAGACCTCAACCAGGACTGCCATGCTGTTGACCATTGCCACCTTGCTGTCGTCTTGGACTTGGTACTTGTCCCCCAACCCCAGAATCTCAGGCGGTGGCCACAGTGGACAACCCACCCCAAGGACATCTCTCCCTTCACCCTTCCAGGAGGAAGGGAGCCGGAGCCTCCGGACTCAGGACACTAAGGACAGGCGTGCACGAGTGGCCAGGCTCCACCACCGTGCTCATTTGGGGCTGGCCTCTGGTTGGGGGTTCCCTGGGATGCCCCTGCAGGCCTGTGGAGAGTGGGACTCAGAGGTGCATGGTAGAGAGCAGCCTCCCCAATTTTCCCCAGCTCCCTGGCCAGGGCAGGGGTTAGCTAGCACTGCGCATGCACCTTCTGCAAGCCTGTTGAATTCTAAAGGGAAAACCCCACATGGGGACAGTTAAGGCCAGAGCAGTGAGCTGCCCCTGGGGGTCACCCCTCATCATCCCTTTTGCTCTTTCAAGTCCCTTCTTTGCATCAGTAGAGAACACATAGGTAATGAAAACATCAGCAATAATGTGAAGGTGCAAATCCAAGTCTGACTCACTTTCACTACATTTATAGGGAAAAAACGTTAAGCCTGTAACAGCTTCAGGAAGGTTGCCACTGCCATACAGATATTTTATGAAAAGTAATGGGAAAGTTACCGTCAACTTTCCTATTTTCTTCTCACCTCTGCTCTTTCCCCTCACCTCTGCCACTAGACCAGCGAGCCCAACCTTTTTGGCACCAGGGACTGGTTTCATATTGGATCCTGAGGGGTGGGGGTGGGCAGAGCTCAGGCGGTGATGCGAGTGAGAGATGGAGAGCTGCTGCAAAGACAGATGAAGGTCGTTGGCTTGCCACTCACCTCCTGCTGTGTGGCCTTGTTTTTGACAATTTTTCCATGGATTGGGGGGTGAGGGGTGGAGCTCAGGCCTGGGGTTTGGGGACCGTAGCACTAGACCCATTTTAAGGGAGGAGAGTTGGGCATGAAAAGAAGAAAGTGAAAGGAACAAAATGAAGTATAAAACCCTGGGATAGGTACAGGGAAGCCAAGATGAGGCTTTTTTATAGATTATGCATACTCCCACGCTGAGGACGTTTGCATCAAAGTTGACCCCTCACACATTGCAATTTGTGTCGGAAATGAATAAGAATTTGTACAGTGAAGGTTCATGATTGCAAACAATGGAAATTGTCTTGGGTGAATTAAGCAGAAAAGAAATGTATTGGAAGGATGGATGTTGGGCTCCCAACATCCAATGCTAAGGAGAAGGTCAGAGGACCAGGCTGGGAGAGGAAGTCAGAAACTAGAGATAGGCAGAGCCAGGTGCCAGTGGCTTTAGTGGGATGTGGGGAGGAGGGTGCCTGGCACTTGACTCTGCCTCGGCCACCCCTGCCAGCCCCCAGTGGGAATTCTGGATTGTCCTGGGCATCTTTGGATGAGTCTGGGCAGGCCAGTCTGCAGCCTTGGAGGCCTCTTCCCACCTACACACCTCCAGCGCCCTTTTTCTACCCAGGGTAGATGCAGGGTGCTTGGCAGAAAGCTTGCTAAAGTCATTCTTTTCTGTTGGACCCTAATGAAACTATGATTATATTTAATGACTGGACAAAATAAACCAAATTTGATATATTTTTTTTACCTTTTGACACAAGCAAAATTTATACATATATGCACACATATTAGTGTGTAGCTCTTTATAAACAGTGTAGGACTCAGCCTGTTGGCACACAATTATTGATGAATTGATTGCAGACAAAAAGGCCTTTCCCATGTATGTTCCTAAGAACCTGTGGCTCTCTTAAGTGGGCCAAACTGGGCATGGAACAAACTACTTTAGTGTAACATTTTCTGGGTCATTGTTAAAATAACATAGCTTAAATGGAATTTATTCACAGTGCTGTTATATCAATATATTCTTTATTATTTTAGGATTAGATTTCCGTGTATAACAAGAATGTTGTTATTGTCTTCATAGGGGATTTTATTATTACCATTCTACTAGAATGGGCCTTTTATTCCTCCACCATCTCCATTTTCTCCTTCATTAACTAAGGAGCAAATTAGACTTGCATTTAGCCAATGTCTGCCAAATGTTATTTTTAGAAGCCTTCTCACCTCTTTCTAGATCCTTTGGGATTTCTTTTTCTTTCCTTAACTCCGTTTTGCCCTCTCAAATATTGCAATCAAAATCAGTACTGTCTCCATATTAGTTCAATATGTAAAACAGATTTTTTTTTTTTGTATTTGCTCTTTGGATAGGAAAGGCCTTTTTAACCTTAAGAAAATCCAAGGAAAAATGATAAAAGGAAAAGGCTGATCTATAAATAAAATTCTGTATGTCAGGCAATACTATGAAATAGGTGGCTAATGGAAGAAAAATATTTGGAATATAATAATCAAAGGGTTAATGTTGTCAGCATAGAAAAAAGTTTTACAATTGAAAAATGAGTTAAGGAAGCGAGTAGTTAATTCCCAAAGGAAGAAATCAGATGACCAGTATAAATGTGGAAAAACATCTCAATATCTTCATTAATAAAAATGGAAATGATACAAAATTTTTTCCATGCTAAATTAATGAAGATTAAATAATTATTTGGGCAAAGGTGTGGGAAAAGGGTCCTCTCATACATTGTTGGTGCAGAATTAACATTTCTGGTGTGTCTTTTGTATCACACACCTTAATATGCATATATTTTGACCCAGTGATTCAGTTTGTAGGAATTTAACCCAAGTAGTGAAGTAGGCACAAGGAGATATATATATATGTATATATGTGGATGTTCATTGCTTCACCATTTATAATGTAGAAAACAAGCCATCTCAGTGTCTAATCATGGGAGGTTAAATTGTATATCCATTTGATTATTGCATAGTTATTAAAAACCAGAAAAACAGATAAAAAAATACCTTTTATATGACACAATTTTGTCTTCAAAGAGTAAACAAAAGGTTTGTGGATGCTTTGAAAGGAGACAAGAGACATTTACCAGGATATATTAAAGGCAGTTCTTTTTTGGGGGATGGAATGATGGTAGAATTTTTTCCTTGTCTTTGTGATTTTCTGAATCTTCTCAAATTTCTTATGTGAATGTGTATTGCTGTGGTAAAACAAGAAGAAAAGAATAAACCCTGTTAAAAGAAATAGAGAGTCAAAGTTTTTGTCATATAGAGTATCAGCAAGAGGATCCCCTGTGTGTTGGTTTTTTCTTTTGAGCTTAGTGATATCCCAACTCTTTGGAGTTTTGACCCCAATCTTATTTTTTGGTTTTATAATTTATCATATGCAATATTTTAAATAAAAATTACTTTGGATAATTTTTTATTGAAGGTACCTTGGATATCAGTTACTTGCCTTATGTGCAGTTCCAACAAATTGAGACCAAGTGTAGTAGTATAGTAAATAAGATGCTTATATTTCTGTCTATTGTTAATGCTTACTGTGACTTTCTGTGCTGATGCTGTTAGCAGTATGAAGTTCCTTCTCAATGATTCATTAGAAACGAGTCTACACTAGAACTCAAATGATGTTGATTCTAGTGTGCTATGACTACTACCTCTCATTGATTACTTTTTATACTAGATCCTGTGCTAAACATTTGGTTTAAAAAAAAAAAAAAGGAAATTATGCCCTTCAAGGTTTTATGTCAGTGTTAAAAAAATTCCCTACATCTGGTACCATTTGTAGCTTCTGAACCCCAAGTAGTTTTGCTCATCCCTAAGGTTTCTGTCAGAAGCTTTATAAAACTGTGGTAATTTGATTACAAAAGAGAAAGATACAATCATTTCATAGGGTGGTAATGGTGGTGTTCCATCATCACTATTTACAAAAAGGAGAGATTTTAAATTTAAACTGAATAGCCAAAACAGTGAGCTAAATGAGTTAAAGATTTTTGTGTTTTCAAAAAGGCTACAAAAATTGCAAGAGCTGTTCTTGGAATGGCTTTTTGAAAATCCCCTTGCATGTTGGAAGAAGGATGAACGGATAGCTCTAAATCTGGCATTGTTGGACCAATCGAGCAAAGACAGGGCTTATTGACAGGAATGTTGCTGAAGAACCGCATGGAGTTGAGCTGTTTGCTTTCAGATTTAGTGGTTGTTTAGACAAGCAGGACTCTTTATTCTTGCTCAGACCTGAGTGAGCTGAGCCTCAAGGTTGAAAAGTAAAAAGGGGGACGTAAGGGAAAAAAAAAACTTCTTTCTCAACTTAGACTTTTGTGCGGTATATTGACTTCCTTCAGAATTTTCTTTGTTCTGAATACTGTTTCTTCCCATTCTGCTGCCTCAAGGATTCAGTCTTCTTTTGGAACTTTTTTGAACTTTCATTATCTATTCTCTTTTTGTTTCACCAAAAACAAAGCAAATAATAATAACAGCAACAGTATCAACAACACAGAAACTGGATACACCTCCCCCTGAAAATAAACAAATAGAAACATTCGGTAGAACTGTCCTCCCTGGTTGGAAACACAGGTCCAGGCCCTGAAATTTCAAGTGTCTTGGTTGAAGTCCTGAAGGTGTCAGAAGGAGGAGAACAACTCAACATTTATTGAGTGCCTACTGTGTATCACCTTTAGGAATCCAACATTGATTGAGTGCCTACTTTGTGTCAACTTTTAGGAAACCAACATTGATTGAGTGCTTAGTATGTATCAACTTTAGGAAACTAACATTTATGGAGTTTCTACTATGTATCACTTTCAGGAACCCAACATTTACTGATTGCCTACCCTGTTGCAGCTTTTGGAGCTCTAGAAGGTGACAGTATTCCCTATTTTATGGATGAGGAGATGGAGCTTTTGAGGTCACTCAGCTAGGAAGTGCAGAATTTGAGTTTAGATTTGCTTAACTTTGCCTTTTTCTCTTTATAAAAGGGAGTAATTTAGTGACCTAAGGCCACCAGAAAATGGTGGTAAAACATACCCTGATGGTCATTGCTCTGAGCTCATAGGAAGGAAGGGAGGTCAGGCTGCTTTCTCAAAGCAGGACATTGTGGTGCTTGTGCTGTGTAGACTTTTTATACCTACTTAGTATAATCAACTATTAAACTTTCAGCTTTAAGAAAAATTACCTAGTGATTTGGGGTGGACAACCCCTCCCTGTGCTGACCCTCTGTCTCTCAGTCTTACTTCACCCCTGGCTGCTGACTGTTGAGGAGCAAGTGAGTCCTTTGGAACATTGGCTTAAAATTTCCTTAAGAGCATGTCTCTGATATTATCTCTGATGTGAATGAGCTTTTCATACCATGAAGCAATTTGGGTTTTGCATACTTAGATTAGGGATAGTAAAATTTGCCACTGTATTATAGTTCGTGAAACGTAATGATTTTCTAATAAAAGCTAGTGGGGCTGGGTGCGGTGGCTCATGCCTGTAAGCCTAGCCCTTTGGGAGGCTGAGGCAGGAGGATTGCTTGAGCCCAGGAGTTGGAGGTTGCAGTGAGCTATGATGATGCCACTGAACTCCAGCCTTGGCAACAGAGCAAGACTCTGTCTCTAAAAAAAAAAAAATGCTAGTGAAGGCAAGAAGGATATTAGAAATAGCAGATGCTTTCAGGAGTAATGTCAGTACAGCTGAGAGCATTGTCAAGCTGCATGTCACAGCACTGGGTTTTATGAAGGTGATGCTTGCTCATGTTCATCCTGGTTTGAAAAGGAAGCCCAGTGCTCGGTATTTCTCATCTCCCTGGTACCATGTAACCCCTTGATAGTAGCTGAGCAGCTACTGTGAGCACGGGAGGGGAGGGAGGAAAATGAGTCGTCATGAAGCAAAAGGTGTGCAGTTGCTGGTTGGAGCAGAATGTTTTCTGCCATTTTTAAAAAATAACAATCAAAATGGACAAAAGTTATTAAACCTATTTCCTGGGTTTTAAAAAAATTTGTGGTTGTGGAGAATGGAAGCATAAAAAATCAAGTCCATGTAAGCTTGAAAAGAAACCCACAGTGGTGGATTTGCACATCGGCCTTAATTGGCCCAATTGACCTTCTCTGCTGTATTTACAATTGCCTTAAAATTGTAAGCAGATGTTTGAAACCCCTTCTTTAATAGGTCTCCAACATCTGTTTCACCAAAGCTGCTGCCCACCAAAGCAGTTGTAATTAGGGAGCACCGAATGCATACATCTTTCCTTATGGACCCAATCGATCGGATTTCTCCCTGAGGTATTAAAGTCGACCCTTATTCTTGCTTTTATTTGAATACATTTTGCAATATATTTTCTTACACAGAAGAACAGTGTCCAGCCCAGTACAACAGAAAATGATGGCTATTCTCTGTAATGAATTTCTAAAATCGTGTCTGCCTAGTCGCTGACCATGGGGAAAAATGCTTACATGTACAAGTGCAAAACCCTTGAAAACATGTGAAAGCTTTTGTTCTTTTCTGCTACTTGTGTGTTCTAAACCGGGTGTCTCCTGCAAACCCATCAAAGTAAAATGTGGGCATCTTAAAAGGCAGGAGGAGGCTTTATTTATTTATATTTTAATCAATAGACTTCGTTTCTTAAAGCAGCTTTAAGTTTACAGAAAAATTGAAAAGAAAGTGTAGAGTTCCCACATACTCCCTCTGTGTCCTCCAGTTTCCCCTTATCAATATTGCCTTTCCTTAGTGTGGTGTGTTTATCACAATTGATGAGCCCCTACAGAGAAATTATTATTAAAATCCAACATTTACATTAGGGTTCATTCTTTGTGTTGTACAGTTCTGTGGCTTTTGCCAGGTGTATGATAACATGTATCCACCATTACAGTATCTTATAGGATAGTTTCACTTCCAAATCTCCTGTGCTCACCTATGGGAGGGAGCATGACTGACCCAAATATTCTTATATGAGGATGTGTTTACTTTAAAAAGGAGTTATTTCTCACTCAGAGTGATCCAAATAGTCATTTTGACGTTTTAGAAATGGATGTACAAAATTTCAGAGACCTTTATTTTTTCATATGCTCTATATTTTAACATAACTTTGCACATACCTTATGAATTTTCTGAGATTGACATGGTCTATGATATGCCTAATACTTAGAAAATTCTATAAATTACTAGCATTCATTTCAATTACTTACAAATAAATTACTTAGGTTATTAAGTATGCAATGTCTGATTTCCTTAAGTACTAAGTCTGACACTTGATATCTCTGATATTTCACTTTGATACTTCTTGTTTTATGTTTGTTGTGAAGGTACATACTCTGTCTTTCAAACGCACGTTTTGGCTTGCGGTTATCTTTAAAAAAATTTTTTTAAGCAATTTTTTTTGTGAAACCATGAATAAATAAAAAATTCATGATATTTTTGAATGTGAGTTCCATTGTGGAACCAATGTAGTACAGACAGCTCAAAACATCAGTGAAGGGTTTGGGAAGGATGTGGCTTATGAACACACAGCATGTCAATTGGTTGAGAAGTTCTATTCTGGTGATTTTAATCTTGAAAATGAGCCACGTAGGTGACCTGAGACCGAGGTGGATAATGGTGAGCTGAAAGCTGTAGTGGAAGTGAATCCATCTCAGCCTACACGTGAATTAGCAGCAAGGTTCGATGTTGCTGTTCCAACAATATTGGGCCATTAGAAACAAATGGGCAACGTAAAGAAGCTGGAAAGATGGGTTCTTTGTGAATTAAACAAGTGTCAGAAAAGAAATTGTCTCGAAGCTTGCCTATCTATGCTGTCATGACATAAAGCCGAACCATTTCTACAACGTATTGTCACGTGTGATGAAAAATGGATTCTTTTTGACAATTGCAAGCGTTTGGCACAATGGTTGGATAAAGATGAAGTGCCAAAACACAGTCCAAAACTGAATATTCATCAGAAAAACCTAATGGTGTCTGTTTGGTGGTCCAGCGCTGATATTCTCCACTCCAGCTTCAGGAAACCTGGTCAATCCATTATACTGGATGTCTACTGCAGCCAACCGGATGAAGTGATGAGGATGCTTGTGATTAAGCAACCAAGATTGGCCAATAGAGACAGACCAATCCTCTTGCAAGACCACGCTCGACCACATGCCACACAAAACAGGCTGCTCAAACTATAGAAACTGGACTTGCAAACTCTGTCATCCACTGTATTTACCAGACCTTGCACCAACTGACTACCACTTCTTCCAGGCTTTGGACCACTTCGTTCAAGGAAAAATATTCAATTCTCAACAAGCTGTGGAAAACACCTTTCACAATTTCATTGCCACTCGCTCTCCAGGCTGCTTTGCTGCTGGCATGAGCAAGCTACCATGAAGATAGCAAAATTGTGTCAATAGTGTAGGTACATAATTGCACTGCTGCTTGTTTGAGATGTAATAAGCTACACTTTTGATTTGAAATCAGACATTTCATATTTAATGACCAATTATTTTTAAAGAATTTCTTAAAAATTGGATCTTTAATATCTTAATGGGTATTTCTTTTAAGTGACTTGCCTAAGGCAAGATGCGTTTCATTAACAGAAGTTGGATGTCAGTAGGTTCATTTCAGCTCTGTATCTTGAGGTGTGTCTTTTACCTGAAGATTCCGCCATACAATGGTGGCCACCGAAGTCTAGAAGAGAAGAAATATGGCAGGGAAAAGTGCTCAGTTGCAAACATGGGAAAAGCAGCAGAGAGATGCCAGGCTTAGAAATGAGTGGAGAAATCACCTGTGGGAGAAGGCGTGGCACCCCGGACCGTGTTGCTTCCGACAGGTGGTTTGGCTGACGTAGGTCTGCGGCAGGCCTTGGCCTAGAGCAGTGTGCTATGGGGTACCCTGAGTTTGGGCCTTGAACAGTTTTTATCAGTAATAGAGATAGATTTTTTAAAAAATAAGTTGTATTGATGTTCAATATGCATACAGAAAAGTACACATGTCCTAAGGGTTCAGCTTGTGAATTTTTATACCCAAACTCTCACATGTCACCAGATCAAGAAATGAGGTCCCAGCACCCCAGAGACACCTATCATGGTCCCTTCCTGTCACTGTTCCCCTTTTCAGGGGGCACTATTTTGATTCCTGACTTCTTTTTTAAAATTTTTACTTTATTTTTAATTATTATGTATACGTAATAGTTGTACATCTTTATAGG
>VSMD01054937.1:0-57233 GCA_008750895.1 Mirza zaza
TTTTTTATTAGGTTTATCCCTAAGTATTTAATACATATTGATGTTATTGCACATGATATTGCTTTTTAGATTTCAATTTCCTACTGTTCATATCTATTAATATATCAAAATTCAATTTATTTTTATATTATGATCATGTAGACTGAAACCTTGTAAAGCCATGCATTTTTTAAATAGATACTTTTTATTGGGTTGAGAAAGAGCCTTTCTATGTCTGTTCAGAATTTTTATCAAGAATGGATGTTGGATCTTATCAAATATGTTTTGGTGATTTATTCAGATGATCACATGAAAACTCTTAATATAGTGATGTACATTGATTTGATTTTAAAATGTCACACTGCCTTTCATTCCTAGAATAGCCTCAACTTGATCATGATGTATTATCCTTTTTATACATTGTGAGTTTCAATTTGCTGAAATTATATTTAGAATTTTTGTATCTATGTTAATGAAAGATATTGGTTTCTATTAATATATTTTTTTACTTAAAATGCCTTCCCTTAGTTTTGGTATCAGAGTACCAAATGCTGTCCATATAGAATGTTTTAAAAAATATTCTTTTCCGTTCAGTGCTCTGGAATAATTTGTATAAAACTGGTATCATTTCTTTCTTAAATATTTGAGAGAACTCACCAGTGGAAGCCAGGCTTGGTGGTATATGTCTGTGATCCCAGCTACTCTAGAAGCTGAGGCTGGAGGGTCCCTTGAGACTAGCAGTTCAAGGTGCTATGACAGCTCCTGTGAATAGCCCTTACACACCAGCGCAGGCAACATAGTGAAACGCTGTCTCTCTAAAAAAAAAAAAAAAAAAAAACAAACAGACAATTCAACAGTGAAGCCAGCTAGGCCTAGAGTTTTCTGAGGGTATAGTTTTCAACTATAGATTCAATTTTTAAAGTGGATATAGGGCTATTCGGGTTTTTGTTGTTGTTGTTCTTGTTAATTTTATCCTAGTTGTTGAATTTCTTAGCATGAAGTTGTATATATATAACATTAACTTATCATCATTTAATATCTCTAGAATCTGTAATTAATGTCACCTCTCTCATCCCCAATATTTGTAGTTTGTATCTTCTTTCTTTTTTTCCTAATTATACTTGCTAGAAGTTTAGCAATGAATCTTTTTAAAGAAACAGCTTTTAGTTTCCTTGAATTTCTTTGTTTTTTGGTTTTATTGATTTCTGCTCTGTTATTTATTTTCTTTATTCTATTTTCTTTGTGTTTCTTTTGATCTTATTTTTCTAATTTCTTATTATGTGAGCTGAGTTCATTGGCTTTTATTTCTGTTATAGATATTTAGTGCTATAAATTTTCCTTTAGTCGTTGCTTTACCTATATCTCACACATTTTGATATATTATGTTTTCCTTTTCTTAGTTCAAAACATTTTCAAATCTATAGCTTGATTTCTTCGTTGGCTCATGGGCTATTTGGAAATATGTTACTTAGTTCCCAAATATTTGAAAATTTTCCAGAGTTTTCTCTTATTAATTTTTAATTTAACTGCACTGCAGTCAGAGAACACACTTTCTATGATTTGAGTCCATTTAAATTTATTGACACTTTATTCATGGTCAAGAATATGGTCTATTATGGTATATGTTCCATTTGTACTTCAAAAGAACATATATTCTGCTGCTGTTTGGTGGAGTGTTCTAAAAATGTCAATTAAGTCCAGTTGGTCAATTGTGTTGTTTGACTCTATATCCTCATTGATTTTCTGTCTACATGGTCTAGTAATTACTGAGAGAAGGATGTTGAAATCTTAAACTGTAATTGTGGGCCGGGCGTGGTGGCTCACGCCTGTAATCCTAGCACTCTGGGAGGCCAAGGCGGGTGGATCCCTCAAGGTCAGGAGTTCAAAACCAGCCTGAGCAAGAGCGAGACCCCGTCTCTATTAAAAATGGAAAGAAATTAATTGGCCAACTAAAAATATATAGAAAAGATTAGCTGGGCATAGTGGCGCATGCCTGTAGTCCCAGCTACCTGGGAGGCTGAGGCAGGAGGACCGCCTGAGCCCAGGAGTTTGAGATTGCTGTGAGCTAGGCTGACGCCATGGCACTCTTGCCATGGCAACAGAGTGATACTGTCTCAAAAATAAATAAATAAATAAAAATAAATAAATTAATTAAATTAAACTGTAATTGTGGATTTGTCTCTTTCTTCTTGCAGTTCTATCAGTTTTTTGCTCTGCTGATAGGTACATAAACATTTAGAATTGTTATCTTCACTTGATGAATTGGCCCATTTATCATTGTGAAATGATGGTCTTTATCTTTGGTAATATTCTTTGCTCTGAAGTTTTCTTGGTCTGCTATTAATCAACCGACTCTGTCTTTTATTTAATTTAATGTTAGCATGAAATACTTTTACTTTTAATCTGTATATATTTTTATATTTAAATCAATTTTTAAAGTAGTATATGGGTCTTATTTTTAATACGATCTGACAATATTTGCCTTTTAATTGGGGTGTTTAGATTATTTACATTTAATGTGATTATTGATATGATTGAGTTTAAATCTACTGTTTTTGCTATTAATATTTCATTTCTATTTGTCCCATCTGTTCTTGTCCCCTCCTATTCTGCCTTCTTTTGGATTACATAAACATATATTTTTAAACATTTATTTTATTATATTTTTTGTTGATAATTTAGCTATAATTCATTATTGTTTTATTTTAAATGCTGATTTAGGGTTTATTGCATTCATCTTGAACTTATTCTGGTCTTTTGTTAAATGATATTATATCACTTTATACCAAGATTTGAACCCTGCAAGAGTATACTTCCATTTCTTCCCTCCTGGCCTTTGTGCTATTGTTGTACATTTAACTTTTACATATGTTATAAACTCCACAATACATTGTAATTATTTTTGTTTAAAAAAATCAATTATCTTTACAGAGACTTAAACAATGATAAAAACGTTTTTATAGTCACACCTGTTGTTACCATTTTCCCTGTCCAGAACCCTCCTTCACCCAACACCTCCTTCAAAGCAATCTTAGAAGGAGTAAAATTTATTTATTTACTTATTTTTGAAAATATATATATTTTTTATTTCAATAGATTTAGGGGGTAGAGGTGGGTTTTGGTTACATGGCTGAATTATATAGTGTTGAAGTTTGGGCTTTTAATGTATCTGTCACCCGAATGAACAGTGTACTCCAGTAGGTAACTTTGCATCCCTCATTTCCCTTCCACCCTTCCTCTTCTGAGTCTCCAATATCCATATGTCAATCTGTATGACCGTGCACTCCCATAGCTTAGCTCCTTCTTATAAGTAAGAACATGCAATATTTGATTAACTGTCCCTGAGTTACTTCACTTAGGATAGTGGCCTCTAGTTCCATCCAAGTTGCTGCAAAAAACATTATTTCATTCTTTTTTTATGGTTGAGTAGTACTCCACAGTGTGTATATATGTTTATACACACACACGCACACACTTCAGATTTTCTTTATCCACTCATCATTTGATAGGCACATAGGTTGATTCCATATCTTTGCAATTGTGATTTGTGCTGTGACAAACATACAAGTGCAGGTTTCTTTTTGATATAATGACTTCTTTTCCTGTGGGTAGATACCCAGTAGTGGGATTGCTGGATGGAATGGTAGATCTACTTTTAGTTCTTTAAGAAGTTTCCATACTGTTTTCCATAGAAGTTGTACTAATTTACATTTTCACCAAAAACATGTAAGCATTCCCTTTCCACACATTTGGGCCAACATCTCTTGTTTTTTGACTTTTTAATAGTGGCCATTCTGACATGGGTAAGAAGATATCTCCTTGTGGCTTTAATTTGCATTTAGAAGGGGGAAAATTTAAAAACTATGGTTAGAACTTTCTCTTCTTGCTGTAGCAAAAGTTGGTTTATCTTGACTTGTTGTCAATGAAACTAGGAATCAGCTGGCTATTAAAAGCACATTGAGGGTCATGAATTACTCAGTATAGTGGAGGCAATAAAAGGAAATTATCCCTTCACAAAATCATTGAGCTCCTCACAATTTGTTGAATCATTCTGGATCTCCTCTATTTGCTGAAATATATGATGTTTGTAAAGCACAATGCACCTGGAATAACTTTCATTTTTCCTTCAGCATTTGGATGTTGGAACTTCCAAGAAGAGGTAACGAGACAATTTGGACATTTATCACTCCCTCCACTCTTGGCATTGGCATTATATTCTGAGAGTGCCAAAATCTTGGCAACTTCTGGATTTAGTTGTTTGAACTGCAGGTGCTGTGGACAGACAGCCCAACAGATGACCATTATGAACTTGGCACCTACAGACCAGCTTTTGGAGAGGAGAGAAGATATAGTCATTTCCTACTTCCAACATACGCCTTGATGTAAAATGTGAAGCTGGCCCAGAAAGCTAATCTAAGTGGGCCAGGTGCCTGGTAACATCCTTTTCACATTTGCCAGCTGTTTTTTCTTGGCTGGCATCACCAAAAGAGCTTGTCCCGATCCCATCAGACACACAGTAGTGTGCAGACATAATGAGGCTCTGGCACAAGTAACTTACCTAGGCTAGCATAGGAGCACAGGAATAGGTCAGGGTGCCCTTTTCCAGTTCTGCCTGCACAGTGGAAGCTGAATGTTTGCCATAGGGGGCTTCCAGGCTTTCTGGCCGACAATTCTAATTCCCAAGTTTCCAAAGAGGACACATACAACCATACGGACACTGACTAACAAGGAGTATACTTTAGGCTAAAGCTCCAGAAGAAGACACAACAAACCCAATTAACATTTACCTGTTGGTTCAAGGCATTATGCTAGGGGCTAAGTCTAGTTGAAAGAAGTATGATCCACATCCTGGTCTCCCACATATGCAAATCTGGCTGGAGAGAAACGGCATAATGGTCAAGAGATAAATGATAATAATAAAAGAGATGATTTAATTAGGCAACACATTCATTGCCAAATGAAGATTGTAGATGGTGAATTAATGGAGATCAGAGCAAATACAGACTAGCTACACTCTGATGGGTTTTAGAAGGCAGGGATGGGCTGATTTTTAAATGAGATAAGGCCTGCAGAGTGATCAGTTAGTATAGAAATAGTGAAGCAATTTGAAGAAGATAAAACCATGTACTTAGGACCAGAAATCAAGTGTTTGGGGCAGAGAAAGGCTGAGGAGGAAGCTCAGCATCACTATATTGGTTTTGGTAACTGAGATATTATTGGGGTACCACGGAGGTGAAAAACATGCATCCCGAACTCTATTATTTCCTGGCTGGTAAAACTTTGAACAAGTTATTTCACTCTCTAAATCTCAGTTTCTTCATCTGTAAAATAGGAAAAACAATATTACTAGATCCCTTCAAAGTGTTGTTAGAAGGATTAAATGAATTAATACACATAACAGTGTGTATTAATTAAGCACATAACAGTGTCTGACACAAAGTAAATATTTTATAAATATTAGCTAATAGTAGTGGTTGTATCAGTGGCATAAAAAGTTTGTTGGGACCATACCTTAAAACAAAATCTGTGACTTACAAGAACTTAACAGTATCCCCTTTTCACACGAGGGACCCGAGGCTGAGAGATTACACACTCACCAGTGGCAAGGCCCATCTTCTAACTTCCTGTCTCATGCCCTTCCTACTGCACTGCCTCACAGCCCGTACTTAAAAAGCCAGGAATGTGTGGATGAGACCAGTTAGGGGCTGAATGTGGCAGATTTTAACCAATTTTTATCTTAATTTGTTATCATCCTTCTGATTCTAGATAAGCTGTGCTATTTTGTTCAGGACTGTCTATGTGGTTGCCTGGCTGCATCTGAGAGCCAGCTGGAGGGGCAGTGGCAGCAGCCTGACATTTAACAGCGAAACTGCCTTGTATATCCCACAAGGGCCTGGCAGGCAGCCTGCACCTGGCCTGGGCAGGGACTCCCTGGCCAGGCTTCAGGTCAGTAAAAAGTGATTCATTTTTGTCGTGCATTTGAAGAAAGCAGGAGAATCACAGGGCTTTAATGAGCATATTTAATTGGAGCTTTTTCTCAGGAGAAGAGAATATGTCCTCTTGATGTCTGTCATCTGAGGAGAAAAGATGAGAAGCCTAATGACCTGAGCCCAGCAGGGCTCTATTTCAACCACTGAAGACTTAGCTGTGGGGAAGCTCCAGGATGTCAGGAAGAAACACTTCCAGTAGGGGTGCTGCCTGAGAAAGAGGGGCTCTGTCTTCCCAGGGAGCTGGAAGGGAAGCAGAGTTAGGATATTTTTTCTTGGAGCCAGGATGTATTACTTGTGTGTGAGGTTTTTATAAGTGACTAAAACCATTACAGAGGCCCCCTTATTATTATTTAATAGTTATATGCCATAGCTGCCTCAGCTTGGTTCAGTAGGCCTGGATCCAGAGAAACTGTGGATCTAATACAATCCAAATCCACAAATGTGCCTAGATGTTCCCTACACACAAAGCAAGAAAAATATATCTGAAAATACTGTATAAAGATGAAGTTGACATGGTCCCTGCCTTTTGGAAATGCATAATCTACTTGGAAAGACATGTAGCGAAATGTAGTATACACTTTTTAGGGCAGTTGCTCTGCTCACAATGATTCCCTGTTCTCTAGATATAGCCCCTGATGCACAGGTAAGGAAGTAATCTTCCAACACTCACAGCAGCAAATGGGTCCAAGGGTAGACCAATTTGCTGCTGTAGACCAATTTGCAGCCCAGCTGGGCTGGGCTGACTTTCTTTCTCTCTCTCTGTCTCTCTGTCTCTGTCTCTGTCTCTCTCTCTCTCTCTCATATAAAACTAAGAACAAAAGAGACAGAGACTGGGTGTCATAGGTAATGGCAGTACCCTGGGCAGAAGATCTATGAACCCCCAAATCTTCTTTCAATTCCAAAGTCAACATTTCCTTTAGTACTGGAAGACATGTAACAATCTTCGGCAATAATTGCCCTTTGCCTAAATTAGTTTGAGTTGGCTTTCTGTCAGGCACATCCAAATAAGCCCTATTCATGTAAGTGATATGATTTAAGAAGGTAATCAGTTGAAAATCTATGGAAATAGTCAGAGAAAGGGGGGATGTGGTGGTGGTGGGGATAGCCAATATCTCTAAATGCTCCTAACAAATATAAAGGGAGGCTGTACATCCAGTTATCCATCAGAACAGAGCTCATGCCCCAAATGCCATACATTGATGAATCTTTTGGTGTCTACTAATACTATGGTAGAATAAAAGTAATTCTATCTTGGGAGTCAGAAGTAATTTTCTGGTTCTACCTCTACTGCTAAAAACCTGGGTGACCTGTTGCCTCCCCTCTCTCTCTAGGTCTTAATTTCTGCCACAGGGCTTAGTTTCTTTCCAACTCTATGACCATTGGTTGATAGCAATGATAGACTGTGATATCTGTCTACATAAGCAATAGTAAAAATAGGTCCAATATCCCAAAAAATGTAGAAAAATGAAGAAAGGGTAAAAATGGATTTATGCAAAAGGATTTAAGAGTCAATTGATTCATTTACCATAGATAGTCTCCAAGTAAAGCTTAATTGAAGAATTCTAATGTCTTGAAAACATATTTTGATTTACACTTGATATGTCCTTATTAGGGGAAAGTTTAGTTCAGTTCAACTTAAATATTTATGTAGCATACACCAAGTACTGTGTTATAACAAGACATTGAGGTATGGACAAAGACAGGGTTCCTGCCATTGACCAGATGTTTTCTATTATTAACTCTTTCAACACCTTATTTCATCCTATCTCCTTTCAGCATGTGTGTCTGACAATTCTTCAATTGAAGAGAGCATTGTCAAAAATAATTATCGGTGGTAATATTAATGATAGCTAAATATTTTGAATCTTTACTGTCAGTTACTGTACTAAGTGTGTGGCTTGCATTATCTTATTTAAGTCTCTCAACACTGTAAAGTTGGAACTATTATTATCCATATATTATGAATGATAAAATTGAGGCTTAGATAATACTTTTCCTAAAATCATACTTCACCTTAGCATCCATGTTCTTAATATACTATAGAGAATTATTTCAGTATAATACCTGTGATATACTTAATAATTATCAAGTACTTACTTATGTGTGAGGAGCTGGGCTAAGAGTTGATAAGTTAAGGTAACATTTTAAAACCTGGGTAGAAAGACATTTTGGACTCAAGATTCTTTATAACTTTTTAATCATTGAAGCTATCCAAAAATGTAAAGGATTAACTAAAAAGGTCATGGATTCCTTGCCACTTAGATGTGTTCTCCTAAGTTAGATGATATTTAGATGAAAAGTTTTAAGAAAGTGTGAATCCTTATACCAGGGAAAGAGAGTTAACATAAAAAACTCCTGAGATCTCTTGCATTTCTGAGCCCCTAAGAAAATGCTGAAGTTGACTGTTTAAAATGTGGCCTAGGGGAAAAAAGTAATTCTTTTTTCTGTCAGAAAACCTGCCAAGGAGCATGGAATATTACCAGGGTTAGCCATGCAATCACATGACTTTTATCTTGTACAAACTGTAAATCAATAAAATTAATGCAATGAATTTGAGCCCAGCTTCTCACTGAGAGAAGGGGTACAATTTATCACATGTGTGGACTATGCAATGGATAAGCCTCCTGTAGCTCAATTCAACAAATGATTTTTGCTACTTTGCAACACAAACCCTAGTCCTATTATTCCTTTTGCAACATGATTTTCCCTGGGTGTCAGAAAAAAAACCAGTGTTTCAGTTCTCAGCCAAGGAAAAGATCATGTCTTAAGACAGAAGTAGTTCCCTGGTTACTGAATTTCCACCATAGGTTTGGAAGTTCTACCAGGAAAAATGAATGTTGCTCCTACTTAGTTCATTGTCAGCCCCTGGCTTTGTCATTGTACAGCAGGTGAGCATGCAGCAAGCCATTTTTTGATCTTAAAAGGACATGAACAGAACTTCTGACATTAGCATTCCTGGGATTTTGTAAGCTTAAATGGGCTCTAGTTTTGAATGCATGAATGAGAATGGGATTATTTGGGAACTGTTTGGATGATCATATAAGACTAAACCAGGGCCAACACGTTAATATTTAGTATTTCTATTACATAAGCTGTCATTTATTCTTAGCATGTTGAAGTGATCACCGGGTCCAACCACCTTATGTATAAATGGGAAAATTGAGGAACAAGTAGAGAAAGTTGCTTTTCCAAAGTCAGGTGGATAAAGCAGCAGAGCTGGGACTGGAATGAGGGACCATGAAGTTCACATTCAACCATGGGGCTGTTTTCCACACCCTAATGCTTTTTCATCAAGTCCCACCACACTGCCGCTGGGTCTCAGCTGTGGAGCTGGGCAGTCACTTGCTCACATTAGTGCCAAGATGAGACAGGAAGTGGCAAGTGTCTCAGCCCCAGGCTCAGAGTTGGACTAAGTGCGTGGTTAATTATAATGACTTTCTCAGGGCCCTCTGAGGCTGCAAGCTGCTTCTTTAGCCAGTCACTGTAGGATAAGGCCTGCAGTAATGAATTGCTGAGCAAGAATTTTTAAGTACTTTGGGGACACTGTTGAGGTGTGAGTGGGATCTCCAAGTATATATTTTCATGAGAGACTTTTTTCTTCTGAAAGAATGAGGAAGAGGTTTGCACACGTATCTAGCCATAGAAGGGATGAGGAGAAAGGATGGGACTCCAAGACAGAAGCTGAAGGAACTGTTTTCCTAAAGTTCTCTGGAAGACAATGAACATAAGCATCTCTTCTTTGAACTCAAACAGCGCGGTGCAATTTCCTTGATCTCTGTGAGGATCTCGTTATCTCCTTACCATGTGGCAGCTTGCGAATGCAACTTTGGCAGCCCTGAGAGAACAGGACTGGAAGCAGAGGTCAAGGATCAAGGCAGCTGTGGCAGAGTAAGGGACCTCAAGGGACTTCGTGGGCAAGAGACGACAGAGGTAGGAATGCATAAGTTCACCTAAGATAGCCATTTGGGGATGGTGATGAAGAGGGGAGGATTTTGCGTATGTGTGTGTGTGTGTGTGTGTGTGGAGTTCCTCCATTATGCTAATAGCGTGTAAAAGCCTGAGAAATATGGACTGTTAAGGTTAAGAAATAATGAAAAACACGAGATAATGATAATAATGAAAAACACAGGAGAAGAGGCACTACCTCCCTCTTTCTACCTTTCTCAACTTCCCAAGGCTGCTCTTTAGGAACTTCTCCTTTTCAAGACTGTCCTTGATGTCCATTGATTTTTAAATATGTAATTAAATGGCTATGCAGAGGAAAGGTACATGATATGATTTGCCATCAACTCTAAGCTTTTTGGTTTAGGATTTGCTTCCTTTAAACATTTTAAAATTGCATTTCCTTGCTATCTACAAATTGCAAGTCTCTATAATAGACACTGCAAAGCGTACAGCCATGAATAAGATAAGGTCCCTTGGCTGCAGGCACTAACAACACTAGAAATGGGAGAGAAGACATATTCACAGCTGCTGCCATAGAAAGCTGTTCGTGGTAAGTAGCTTGAGTGATAGGAAAGAAGCATTTTAGGAATTGAGGCAGAAGGAAGCATATCTTGCAGGTGTCAGCAAGGTTAGCTTGATTGGAGAGCTGACATTATTCTTAGACTTACGGCCATCTAAGTAGGATAATTTATTTTCATTGCAATAAAATTTTTAATTACATTAAGTGCACATAAATCTCTAATAATAGCAGAATGTTTATTTCTATAATGACATTTGTTAAATG
Source organism: Mirza zaza (assembly GCA_008750895.1). Taxonomy (NCBI): domain Eukaryota; kingdom Metazoa; phylum Chordata; class Mammalia; order Primates; family Cheirogaleidae; genus Mirza; species Mirza zaza. The sequence continues at coordinate 10,699 of VSMD01054937.1, forward strand.
CAAAAAAATTTGCTGATTGTCTTTTGACTTGAACAATTCTTGGTAGACTGGTGGCAAGCATTATGCCCCTACAAAGTTCCAAGTCATTAACACAAAATCTAATTTGACCAGAGGACTGTTTCCTTGCCATCCCACATACAGTTGGTGAAGTTTAGGAGGTCCAACAAACAGCACTCCTCTTGTCCACTTGGGTTCTGAACCAAGGGAAAAATAAGGCTTATGAGTAATGTAGGCTAGAGGTCAAAATATTTTTATTACCAATGAGGCTGATGTCAGAGGATATAGTTTCTATTTACGGGCTAGCACGATTACTAATACTGAATCTCAGAAGTAAACAGACTAAGCACACCCTCCCTGCTCTGTTGAGAATGCCTGCTTTTATAAAACTCAGGGCGTGGAGAAGTGGATGGAGCAGAATGCATGCTTCCTGCAGAAAGATCAGATGTCAATGTGGAAAGGGGGAGGGTAGGGGCCAGGATTATGCAGATTAACTTCTTAGTCCCAACCAATCAGGCACCACATGCCTTCTGCTCTATGGGGAGAAGTAAAGAGCAGAGAGAGGACAGGACGGCTATGGTTCTGAAGATTCATCCTCATGGAAAGGGTGGGGTAAAGGAAGCCTTTCCTGCTCCCAGTTCCCACAATAATAGCCCTGAGAAACAAGTTGGAGTCAATGTAGCAGATATAAAATTTATCTTATTCCCACTTAAAAGAACCAGCTACCAGCTGTGGCCTGGATGAAATGTAATGGAAACAAAATAAAACATCAACAACAAAAATCCCCAACCACAGAGACACATTCCTTTGTTTTCTCCCTTGCTTCCTGGAAGACCCCCCATTTCCATGTTCATCAAATCTTGACACAGAAAATCCTGCATCCACTTACTTTCCACTTCATTAAACCTTAAACTCATCATTTAATGAGTTGTGCCTGCAGAGGCATTATCTCCCAGAATGTGATGGTGAGGGAGATTGGTCTTTGAAGTCAGTTATTTTCATAGGACATGTGCTCAGTCCATCATATTATCCCACATTGTTAGGTCTTCCTTCTACCTGGAGAGAGAGAGAGAGAGAGAGAGAGAGAGAGAGAGAGAGAGAGAGATCCCAGGTTCCATCAGTCTTTCCTGTACTTGGTGAGTTCCTACTTATTCAAGAATGCTCTGGCTGACTCTAAATTCCCTGGATCCAACCCTTTTTACTCCCACAACTAGAGAAAAATATACCTCTATTCTGAATATAGAAAATAGCTTCATACATCTTTTTTTTTAAATTTCAACATATTACGGGGGTACAAATGTTTAGGTTACATACATTGCCTTTGCCCTACCTGAGTCAGAGCTTCAAGCATGCCCATCCCCCAGACAGTGTGCACCGCACCCGTTAGGTGTGTGTATACCCATCCTCTCCTCCCCCCTCTCACCTTCCCAACACCCCCTGAATGTTACTACTATATGTGCACTTAAGTGTTGATCAGTTAAAACCTATTTGATGGTGAGTACATGTGGTACTTGTTTTTCCATTCTTGTGATACTTCACTTAGTAGAATGGGCTCCAGCTCTATCCAGGATAATACAAGAGGTGCTAGATCACCATTGTTTTTTGTGGCTGAGTAGAACTCCATGTATTAATCCACTCATGTATTGATGGGCACTTGTGTTGTTTCCCCATCTTTGCAATTGTGTCAAAATCCACAGATTACAGCTAGATATGTACTTATGAAACAAAACATTTAAATATGCAATGAAAGGTTCAAAGATGTCAACATATCTAAGAGCCAGGTAGCTTAGCCTATAAGGAAACATGAGTTCAGTCTCAACCAGCCATGCAATTTTGATAAGTTTCTTCAAATTGTCTGGTCCTTGCTTTTTTATTCTGCAATAAAGGACCAGGAATTCATTTTTAAAAATTTTATTTTTAATTATTATGGGCACATAATAGTTGTATGTATTTGAAGGGTACATGTGATGTTTCAATACAGGCATACAATGTGTATTAATCAAATCAGGACAATTGGGGTATCCATCACCTCAGTCATTCATCACTTCTTTGTGATGAATTCTTTATCCATTCATCCACTGATGGATACTTAGGTTGATTCCAAATCTTAGCTATTGTGTATAGTGTGGCAATAAACATGGGAGCGCAGATGTATTTTAGATATACTGATATCCCTCCTTTGGATATATACCTAGGAGTGGGATTGCTAGGTCATATAATAGTTCTAGTTTTAGTTTTTTAAGGAAACTCCATACTGTTCTCCATAATGGTTGCACTAATTTACATTCCCACCAACAGTGTACAAAGATTCCCCTTTCTCCACATTCTCACCAGCATTCATTATTGCCTGTCTTTTGATAAAAGCCATTTTTTAACTGGGGTGAGATGATATCTCATTGTAGTATTGATTTGCATTTCTCTGATGACTAATGATGTTGAGCATTTTTTCATAGATCTGTTGGCCATTTGTATGTTGTCTTTTGAGAAATGTCTATTCAGGTCTTTGACCCATTTTTAAATCTGATTATTTGATTTTTTTCCCATCGAGTTGTTGGAGCTCCTTTTAAAAAAATTTTTATTTATTTATTTATTTCAGCATATTATAGGGGTACAAATGTTAGGGTTATGTATATTGCCCTTGTCCTGCTCCCACCCTCAAGTCAGAGCTTCAATTGTGTCCATCCCCCAGTTGGTGTGCATCGCACTCATTATGTATGTATATACCCATCCCCTGCTCCCCCACCTGCCCAACTCCTGATAAATGTTATATCTATATGTCCACTTAGGTGTTGATCAGTTAATACCAATTTGCTGGTGAGTACATGTGGTGCTTATTTTTCCATTCTTGGGATACTTCACTTAATAGAATGGCTTCCAGCTCTATCAAGGAAAATACAAGGGGTGCTATATCACACCGGGGAAAAGAATCCTTATTCAATAAATGGTGCTGGGAAAACTGGAAGCCACATGTAGAAGACTGAAACAGGACCCACACCTTTCACCTCTCACAAAAATCAACTCACACTGGGTAACAGACTTGAACCTTAGGGGTGAAACTATTAGAATTCTAGAGGAAAACATTGGAAATACTCTTCTAGACATTGGCCTAGGCAAAGAATTTATGAAGGAGCTCCTTATATATTCTAATTATTAATCTCTTATCAGATGGGTAGTTTGCAAATGTTTTCTCCCATTCTGTAGGTTGTCTCTTCACTTTGCTGATTGTTACCTTTGCTGTGCAGAAGCTTCTTAGCTTGATATGATCCCATTTGTTCAATGTTGCTTTGGTTGTCCATGCTTTGGGGGTATTAATCATGAAGTCCTTGCTCAGACCAATGTTCTGAAGTGTTTCCCCAATGTTTTCTTTTAGTAGTTTCATAATTTCAGGTCTTAGATTTAAGTCTTTAATCCATTTTTTTTTTTTGTATATGATTAGAGATGAGGGCCTAGTTTCTTTCTTCTGCATATGGATATCCAGTTTTCCTATCACCATTTATTGAAGAAACTGTCCTTCCCCCACTATATGATCTTGGCATCTTTGTTGAAGATAAGTTCACTATAGACATGTAGATTTACTTCTGGATTCTCCATTCCATTCCATTAGTCTATGAGTCCGTTTTTCTGCAAATACCATGCTGTTTTGGTTACTACAGCTCTCTAGTATAATTTAAAGTCAGGCAATGTGATTCTTCCAGTTTTATTCTTTTTGCTCATGATGTCTTTGGCTATTCTAGGTCTTTTGTAGTTGTATATAAATTTTAGGATTTTTTTTCTATTTCTGTGAAGAGTATCATTAGGATTGTATTAAATCTATAGATTCAATTGCTTTGGGTAATATAAATATTTTAACAATATTTATTTTTCCAATCCATAAGCATGGAATATTTTTCCAGGTCCTCTTCATCTTCTTTCATCCATATGTTATAGTTTTTATTATAGAGATCTTCTACATCTTTAAGTTTATTCCCAGGTATTTTATTTTATTTGTAGCTATTATAAATGGGATTACTTCTTGGTTTGTTGTTCAGATGGTTTGCTGTTGGCATATAAAAATGCTACTGATTTTTGTATGCTGATATTGTATCCTGCAACTTTATTGAATTTGTTTCAGTTCAAATAGTTTATTTGTGGAGTATTTAGGTTTCTCTAGATACAAGATCATATCATCTGTAAATAAAGATAATTTGACTTCTTCCTTTCCAATTTGGATACCATTTATTTCTTTCTCTTGTCTGATTACTTTAGCTAGAACTTGTACTACTATGTTGAATAACAGTGGTGGAAGTGGGCATCCTCATCCTTGTCTTACAGCAGATCTTAAGGGAAAAGCTTTCAATTTTTCCCCATTCAGTATGGTACTAGATGTGGGTCTGTCATATATGTCTTTTATTGCATTGACGTATGTTCCTTCTATATCAAGTTTTGTTTTGTGGCCTAACATATGGTCTATCCTTGAGAATGATCCCTGAGCAGAGAAGGAGATTGTATATTCTGCAGTTGTTGGATGAAACATTTTGTAAATATCTATTAGGTCCATTTAGTCTATAACGCAGATTAAGTCCAATGTTTCTTTGTTGGTTTTCTGTCTGGATGATCTGTCCAGTGCCTAAGATGGAGTGTTGCAGTCTCCAGTGATTTCGTATTACGGTCTATCTCTCTCTTTAACACTGATATTTGCTTTATGTATCTGGGTGCTCCAGTGTTGGGTGCATAAACATTTAGAATTGTTATACCTTCTTTCTGAATTAACATCTTTATCATTATATAATGGGATTCTTTGTCTCTTGTTACAATTTTTGTCTTGAAATCTGTTTTATCTGATAAAGGTAAAACTACTCCTGCTCCTTTTTGGCTTTCATTTTCATGGAATATCTGTTTCTATCCCTTTATTTTCAGTCTATAGGTGCATTTAGAGGTGAAGTGGGTTTCCTGTAGATAACATATAGCTGAGTCTTGTTTTTTTAATCCATTCTGCCACCCTATGTCTTTGGGTTAGCATGTTTAGTCCATTTACATTTAGTGTTATTGTTGATAAGTAAGAACTTACTATTTCCATGTTGCTATTTGATTTCTGTTGGTTTTTGGTCCCCTTTTTCTTTCTTCTTTCCTTCCTGGCTTCCTTTCTTAAAAGTTATTTTCCCTGGTAGTGCATTCTAATTTCTTGCTTTTTAATTTGTGTGTATCTGTTGTAGGTTTTTGATTTGAGGTTGCCATGAAGCTTGCAAAAAACATTTTAAAAACAATTATTTTAAACATATAACCATTTAACTCTGCTTATAATCAAAGAAACAGCAACAAAAATAAATAAATAAAAGAAATTCTACACTTTAACTGTCTTCCTGCTTTTGAACTTTTTGTTGTTTCCATTTATATCTTTTTATACTATCTCCCTAAAAGGTGTTGTAGTTTTTAGTCTTGATAGGTTTGCCTTTTTGTCTTCATATTCAAGATATAGATGGTTTATACACCAGAATTACAGAAACAGAGTATTCTGTGTTTATGTACTTACTGTTACCAGTGATTTGTATACCTTCAGATGATTTCTTGTTGTTAATTAATGTTCTTTTCTTTCATATTGAAGAACGCCTTTTAACATTTCTTGTAGGACAGGTCTGGTGTTGATGGAATCCCTTAGCTTTTGTTTGTTTTGGAAAGTCTTTATTTCTCTTTCCTGTTTGAAGGAAATTTCTGCAGGATATAATATTCTAGGGTTAAGGTTTTTATCCTTCAGCATTTTGAATGTCATGCCACTCTCTCCTGCTCTGTAAGGTTTCCACTGAGAAGTCTGCTGCCAAGATGTATTGAAGCTCCTATATATGTTTTTTTTTTCTTACTTCCCTTAGGACCTTTTCTGTGACCTTTGGGAACTTGATTATTAAATGCCTTGACATGGCCTTATTTGGGCTAAATCTGCTTGGTGTTCTATGACCCACTTGTATCTGAACATTGATATCTTTCTCTAGGTTTGGAAAGTTCTCTATTATTATTTCTTTGAATAAATTTTCTACCCCATTCTCTTTCTATCTCCTCTTTAAGATGAATAATTCTTAGAGTTGCCCTTTTGAGACTATTTTCTAGATCTTGTAGGCAAGCTTCAGTTTTTAAAATTCTTTTTTATCTTTTCTCTTCTGACTGTGTGTTTTCAAATAGCTTGTCTTGAAGCTCACTAATTCTTTCTTCTGTTTGATCTGCTTGATCAATTTGGCTGCTGAGAGAGACTCTGATGCATTTCTAAGATTGTCAATTGAATTTTTCATCTCTAGAATCTTTTTTTGTTTTTTTTTATTATTTCAATCTTTTTGTTAAATTTCTCTGATAGGCTTCTGAATTCCTTCTCTATGTTGTCATGAAGTTCATTGAGCTTCTTCAGGATAGCTATTTTAAATTCTTTGTCTGAAAGTTCACATATCTCCTTCACTCCAAGATTGGTCACTGGCACCTTCTTTAGCTCATTTGGTGAGGTCATGTTTTCCTGAAGTTCTTGTTACTTGTGGATATTTGTTGATGTTTGGACATTGAAGAGCTAGGTATTTATTTTATTCTTCACAGTTAGTGCTCGTTTGAACTCATCCTTTTTAAGAAGGTTTTCTAGATATTCAAAGGGAATTGAGTGTTTTGATCTAAGTCTTTGTTCATGGCAGCCATACCAGCACTGTGGGTGCCCCAAGCCCAGTAATGACTCTTGTAGACTCCTGGTGGTAGCCCCATGGTGGACTTGGGTAAGATCATGAGAGAATTTTCTGGATTACCATGCAGAATCTCTCACTTTCTTCCCTTACTCTCTTGTTGGGCTGCTGGTATTGGGGAAGGAGTGACATGGGTACTCCCTCATGGTCACCATAGCTGGGACTACCGTAGGTCATACCTGAAACCAGCCCAGTCTCATCCAAAGCCCATGGTGACTGATGCTTTCTACCTTTGATGTTTATTTAAAGCTCAAGGGCTCTCTAGTCAGCAGGTAGTGAATCCTGCCAGGACTGGATCCTTCTCTTAAGTGCAATGAGTTTCCTTCTGGTATAGGATGGGTCTAGAAATGCCTCCCAGGAACCAAGGCCTGCAACTGGGGGCTTCAGTAGTCTGCTTGGTATTTCACTCTACTGTGGCTAAGCTGGTGCACAAGTTGCAAAACAAAGTCCTTTGAACTCTTCTGTTTCCTTTCCCCAAGTGGAAAAAGACTCCTCTGAGCTGCACTGACTATAGTCGGGGGAAAGATGTCATAGGCACTGGCTTGGCCACTGATGCTAGTGTCTCACTGGGTCATGCGCACCCTAAGTCGACTGGCTCCAAGCCAGGATAGCCACATAAATTGCCCAAGGACTGTAGTCTTTGTGGCCCTACTGCTTTGTGAATTTAGTCCCAGCCCCAGGCTGCTTTTTGTCAGCTGGTGGTGGGGCTAGCTGATACTCAAGTTCCAAAATGGAGTATTTCCCTCTGACCAAGCTGGTCTAAATGGTCCCTTTGTGGGCACTAGCAGAATTTTGCCCTCTGTTGTGTTCCTCTGTGACAGCATGGCCCTGAGTTCTAATGCAAAGTGCCACTATCACTTTACTCTCCTTCCCCTGGGCTCAGACTCTTTCTCCACCTGGTGTAGCATTGTGGGGGTTGGGGGAGGAATGGCATAGGTAATTTAGGACTTTCTTTCTACCCTCTTCAGTGCCTTTTTCCTTGATATAATGTAAAAACCAGGTACTGTGATTGCTTTACTGATTTTTGCTTCTTCTGAAGTTGCTTACTCACATGGATAGTTGTTGAATTTAATGTCTGTGTAGAGGAATGATTGCTAGAGATTTCTATTTGGCCATCTTGCTCTGTCCCCTCCAGGATTTCATTATTTTTGAGGTTAATAGGTAGAACTTACTGGTTTTAATATTATTTAAAACTTCAAAATTATGTATTATATATTTTTCTCTTAAAAATGCAAACAATACTCAAGTGTAATACAATAAAGAGCCTAAGTCTTACTCCCCACTCAGCTGCCTATTCTCCCCAGATATAATTTTATGGAGTCACATTTTTATGGATTTGCTTATCTATACATGTATCTTTGTATAATATCACTTTTACCAATGAACAAGATTATATTACATATAATTCTATAACAATATTCTCATTTAACCATATAGCTTTGTGATTATCTCATTTTATAATATGAACTCTCTCCATTAACTATTGCCAGAGATTTTATGTTATGGATGTAGTGTAGTTTATGAAACACTCTTTTTTGGTGAATACATAGGTTGATCTCAATTTTTGTTATCACAAACAATGCTACAATAAATATTTTATTACATGTCTTTTTGTATGTATATGTCAGTATTTCTTAGAAGAGAGATACCCAGAAGTGGAATTTTTGTTCTGAGAATATTCATATTTAAATGTGGACAGACAGCTGAGGGAGTGGGACTTCGGAAGTGATGATTGGAACTCACTACCTGCTTCATGCTTCATACTTATGAAAACTCCTCCTTGACATATCCACCTGGATATTCTATTGACATTGCAATGTAACATTCAACATACAACTCCTGTTTCCCTCTCTGAAACTGTTTCTTACCCAGTCTTCCCTACTTCATGAAATGGTGGCACCATCATCTCAGTTCTTAAGTCTCCAAAGCACAAGCCATCTTGTATTTCTGCCTTTTTCTTATCCTTCAAGACCAATCTTCCCACAAGAATTATTGGTTCTACCTTCAAAGTATAACTAGCATCTATTCACTTTCTTCAATCTCCATTACCACCTTAGTCCAAGACACCATCCTATCTGCACCTGATCTACAGCAACAATTTCCTAATAGATCTTCCTGCTTCTAATTCTTTTCCAACTAAAATGTTTCTCTACAGTGCAACCAGAGTAATATTTTATAGATATAAATTTGATCATGTTACTCCTGTACTTTAAATTCTTCAATGATTTCTCATTTCTCTAAAAATAAGATCTTAACATCTTTCATGGCCTTGCAGGCCCTACGTGACCTTACCCCAGCTCTCTAATCTTTTCAATCTCAATTGAGACCACATGCTTATTACAGTCTGACCATTTTTGTTTGTTTCAATTGCCTGAATTTACCAATTCCATTCCTCCCTCAGAGCCTGCACACTTTTTCTTCCTCTGCCTGGGGAGTTCTTTTCCTCTTCTGCGCACGGCAAACTCCCTTTTATTCTATAGTCCTCTTCAGAGATGCCTTCTCTCATCTTCCTCTCTGTCAAGTAGTCTGCCTCTGCCCAGCTGCTCTCCATCACATTACTTATCCATTTCCCTCATAGCTCTCAGAATCCAAAATTGTCTTGTTTAATTATTTTTTCACTTGTTTATTATCTGGCTCCCTCACTTACAGTTAAGTTCTATCAAAACAGGGACCCTGTCTTTTTCTCTGTCCCTGGCATACAGAGATTCTCAACAAATAGATGCTGACTGAAGGAAGTCTTTCCAGCTGAGGTAACACCCACCATAGGGAAAGCTGAGAGACAGGAGAGCACTGGCTGAGATCAGGGCCAGAGAGAATTGAGGTAATTGAGTAAGGAGAGTTGGGCAGCAGAGAACGAGAGGAAGGCTGAAAGGCAAGTCCCATCAGGTTTTAGAGGGTCTACAGTGACTTTATCTTCTAGGTCCTCTGAGCTCTCTTGTGTGGTTCCCTATCACATCATATTATATCACCACCAGCAAGAAATTCACACACAAGGGACCTCTTTACACATGAGGGGCTACTCCATGTATCACAGGACCTGAAACTTGGTCTAGGGTTTCATTTTTTGAAAGTAGCTCTTGGCACATCTACTTTATATTTCACTTTCAAGAAGGCTTAGCATCTCCTTAAATTCACAACTTGTTTTCTAGATTTATCATGATTTGGCTTTATTTGGTCACTTTGAGCTAGAGGAACTTCATAAAGTATCTTTTCAGTAACCTGTGGTCCATTGTCCATTTTTTGTAAGTCAGCAAAAGTACAGATTTCCCTAACAGTTAAAAGAAAAAGTCCAAGGTACCTCTATAGCCATTAAGGCATGTGATAATCTCCTTACATTTTGTAGTAGAATTAGCTACTTCTTTTTCCTTTAGTGTTATTCACACTCTTTCCAAATTAAAGATATTTTTACATGTTCTGAAGTATGCAATTTCCTTTACAAAAGAAAAAAGTCTCCATGTATTTTTGTTGCTTGAACAAGTCCCATTTATCCCTTTCAATAATTGTAGGTGTGTTTCTTACTTGGAAATATAAATGACATTTAAAGATCAAGGAATGATTTATTTACAGAACTGGTATCTCTTTGAAAAGGTGCTGAGGCCTCTAAGTTTCAGTGTCTGTCTGTTGTCAAAAATATCAGTCATCCGGTGTGGATAGCAGGGAATCCCTAATTAGCCCCTGAGTTCCGACTGCAGCCTGAGACTGCATATCCTTGGGGTACCTTCTCACCCTACTTCTCACTGTGCATTGGAATCAAGCAAGACCTGCTAGAACAAACTTATTTTTGCCATTAAAATGAAAATCAAAAGAAAAATATGATTTTTTTAAGATAGATGATTTCTCGAGAGCATTTAGCTGCAACAGAGGTGCCTGTCTTTATTAGATATATTAGAGAGATTAATATAAAAATTTTTGCTACAAGGAACAATTTTATTATTGTTATATGAACAAATTATAAGTAAAACATATTAATAGTTTAAAATATTAGTCTGTCATGAACTTTATAAATATAAACTTTCTGCACTCTAAAATCTAAGGTGAATTTTTCATTATTATTCCAAAATTTTATTCTTTATTATTAATACATGACCAATAGATGAAAAGAACTCAAAGTGGTCATAATTGGGATGTTATTTGGTTCTTATTTTAGCCTTAAAATGGCATATTAATAAAACAGCATATAAACATCCTGCTGTGTAAATTGTAAGCTAAATTTTCAGAATGGGCTTGTAACCTAGTAACGACAGAGACTTACTGGAACATCACTAACTTTTCTTTATCATTTGGGCCCTTAATTATTATCTTTTGTTCTTTCTATTATATGGAATAATTTTAAAATGTATTCTTCAAACTGTAATTTTAGGGAAGAGATTAGAATAGGAAGAAAAAAGAAATTAAAAAACGGAAGGAAGATAAAAAAGGAAAGAAAGGAGATGAAAAGGAGAAGGAGAGAAAAAAGAAAAGAAAAAACAAGAAATTTTTTGTTTCTCTTTTCAAGGTCCTAAACTGCATTTTGAGTCATAGTAATATTAGAATTGTGGGGTTCCTTCTGTAACAATCCATTTCATTTTATTTTATTTTCACTTTTTAAGAACATTTTTTACTTTGAAATAATTATAGATTTATACATATTTACAAATGTAGTACAGAGATATAGATCTAGTGTATCCTTTCATCAGTTTTCTCCATTGGTGTTATCCTACTTGACTATAGTACAATATTAAGACTAGGAAATTGACATTGGTACAATGTGAATATATAGCTCTATGCTATTTTATCGCATGTGTAGTTTGATGTAACAACTGCAATTAATACGTAGAAGTAATCCATCACTACAGTGATCTCCCTCTTTCTATCACTTTATCTTCACACCAGCCCCTCCTCCCCCTTGCCCCATCCTTAACCTCTGGAAACCCCTAATCTGTTCCCTATCTCTGTAATCTGTCATTTCAAGAATATTATATAAATGGCACCATACAGTATATAGTGTTTTGAGATTGGCTTTTTCTACTCAGCATGATTTCCTTGAGATCCATCTTTCTCAATGAGTGTACTGTTGGGTCAGTCCTTTTTACTGCTGAGTAGTATTTCAAGAATTGTGTTTAAGTAAGTTGATGAATGCTAAAATTCTCTTTGTTCAATAAGGCACTGTTTGGATAATCCTATCCTAACTCAGAAAAGTGGATTAGTAATCCTACATGGATAGTCATCCTACAGGATTTAGGCCTCTGTTCTTTGCACATGCCAGGTGCTTTCTTACAAGTGTGTGACTCACAATAACCCCAGTTCAGATCTCACCTTTACAAAATCCCTTGCTGAACCTGTAGTCACTTTATTCCTCTCTCCCATGCCTGTCAAAGGAGCTGTTGCAGGCTTGCCTTCCTCTGTGCTCCTGCTGCATCTTGTTCTTTCCTTTATTAACTATATGTCAGCATGTTTTTTCTCCTGCATTGGATGGAGCCTTTTGAGGCCAGGAGCATCTTCTTGCAACTCCTGACAATAAGCACCCGGTTCTCAATAAATATTGGTTGTATTGATTTTGAGTTTAAGTAAACTACGTTACAGGTTCTGATTTGTTGGCACATGGAAGTCACCTGGAGAGACCAAAAAAAAAAAAAAAATTCTGATGCTGGGTTTCACCCTCAGAGATTTCAACTTAATTGATCTGAGGTACAGCCAGGATACTGCAATTTTAAAAGCTCCCCAGGTGATTCTAATGTTCACTCAAGGTCTGGAACCACTGTCTTGGCCAAGATCAAGAACCAATGTATTAGATAGAATTTAATTTAGAAGAGGAGACACTTTACAAGGTTGTTCTTTTTTTACCTGCCCACAATAATATTTTGTTGTCAAAAATAAACATTTACTTGCATTTTAATGTTTAGATACTTCCTATTATTAACAGAAAGATTTTATACATGAATCACAATATGCATTTGTGAATTTTGCCTATCACTTTGACTCTATGGAATACATTCTGCAAACAGGAAAAGTGTGTTCTTTACTCTTCATAAAATTTAAATCAATTCAAAACACATTTCTGAGCCTTTTAAAGTAGTCATTAACCAGTGGTTCTCAACAGTGGCTGCACATTAGAGCCAACTGGGGAGTTTTAAAAATTCCAGTGTCTAGGCTGCACCCTCCACCAATTAAATGAGATTCTCTGGGGATGAGACTTGAGCACCAGCAGGTTGTAAAGCTTCCCAGGTGATTCCAATGTGCAGCCAATATGGAAGAACCATTGACCTGAACGAAAAGTGTTCCTAAATGAATACATTTATCCTTATAAACATATATATTTATAATTTGTTTACATAAATTAACTTTTATATTAATTGGGTAAAAATAGGAAGTATCGCTTATTCTATCCTCATGCCCTTAAAAAAATCTTAGCTGTCATAAATGTATGCACGTCATGGTACTTTTATTTTTTTTGAGGCAGGATCTCACTCTGTCACCTGGGCTAGAGTGCAGTACCATGATCATAGCTCACTGCAGCCTCAAACTCCTGGGCTCAAGTGATCCTCTCACTTCAGCCTTCTGAGTAGCTAGGAAGACTACAGGTGTGCACCGCCATGCCCAGCTAAGTTTTTTATTTCTTGTAGAGTCAGGGTCTGGCTATGTTACCCACGCTGGTCTTGAACTCTGTCTCAAGCAATCATCCTGTCTCAGCCTGCCAAACTTCTGAGATTACAGGCATAAGCCACCCCACCTGTCCATTAATTATTAACTTTATACCCCAATTTTACAGACGAGAACATCGAGAAATAAAGTGATGTAGGGCCTAGGTTGAAGCATGTAAGGTGCCTAGAGCTTGAAATTTAAGGAGGCACTCACCCTCAGCATTGTGCAAGTACAGGCTGGCACCTGGGTGGGGATGCCACCTTAAGTCATTTGCCCTATATGCTTCATCTCACCCCAGTCCCAGCCCTGAAAATGATTTACCCCATATCACATAGCTAGGCAGTGGGGGGAGAGATGCTATGAATAGAATCTAGGGCAACTGAGAATTCTTCTCTCTACTATCCTTATAGGTCAGGAAATACACTTTATGGAGAAAACCATCTGCTTTAATTTAGTGTGGTAGGCTGAATAATGTCCCCCTGGCAAAAGTTCACATTCTAATCCCCAAAACTGTGAATAACTTATATGGCAAAATGGACTTTATAGGCATGATTAAATTAAGGGTCTTGAGATGGGGAGATTATCCTGGATTATCTGGTGGACTCAATGCAATCACAAGGATCTTAATTAGAGTGAGGCAGAAAAGTCAGAGTCATAGTACATGTGGCAACAAACAGAGAATGAAGCAATACTATTGTTGAAAGGAGGCCATGAACCAAGGAATGTAAACAACCTCTACAAGCTGGAAAAAAGAAATAAACAAACAAACAAATAGGTTTTCTCCTAGAGCCTCTTGAAGGAACACAGCCCTACTAATACCTTGATTTCGACCTATGAGACCTGTTTTTGGACTTCTGACATTCTAGAACTATGAAATAATAAATTTATGTTGTTTTGTTAGTAAGTTTGTGGTAATTTGTTATAGCAGTAATACAAAACTAATATACTCAGCTTAAATTTATTTGCTTACTCTGATAAAACCACATCTGACTATAGTTACTAATAAGACTCCTTGATGTAAAAATAATTTAATGATTATTATTTTCTACGGAAATACAAGTAGGTACTTAATGTATATACTAATAGTAAATCTATTTACTAATAGGTAAATTCATAGAAAATACCATAGAACTATTCTCCTTTACTAAGGGTCTGTATTTACTTTGATTATCTGATGAAGCTTGGATTTGCTTCTCTCATCCCCACAACTGACTAGTCATTACTGTCCTTAAGAAATTGGAAGAGCCATTATTTTTTTTTGTACCAAGTCACAAGGTCAAACAGGCTTTAATCACATGTTCTTTTCTGCCAGGCCATACAAATTATTAAGACCCCCAAAATGTCAGGTTGAAGTGAGGGAGACCTGTGTATCTCCTTTTAAAAAAGAGAACTCGAGAGATGAGCTATATTGTACACCATGAAATAATTTCCGTGCATTTGGGAAAAGACACAAGGGGCAGACACTAAATTCAGTTTGGCATAGTACACCACTCACACATAGGCAAATTTTTCCTTGACAATTCTCTAGGAAGACTCCATGTTGGAGACCAACATATTGCCTCTCAATAGGTCTAATGCAGTTAGTTTTTTCTCCAAAGTTGGAACTGATTGCTATTTCTTAGTGGATAGCCAAATGAACTAGTTGGCTCATGTTTAGGTGCCATATTTCATTCCAAAAAAAAAGAAGAAAGAAAAGAAAGAGTCATCTAAAATACTTAAATTGTGCTCAGTGTGGTAATTTGTCTTTACTGTGGGAGACACCTGGAAACTGAGCCAACCAAGGAAATAGATTCTCATCTTATCCTGGGGTGTACACTTACTGGGGCAAATGGTAGACAGAATCATCAGCATTATTTAGGATGTTATTGCTTTTTCTCTGTTTGAAGTTCTTATTTGCTGTTCTCTTTGATAAGCATATACAATTGAATTTGAAAAATATTAAAAATTAAATGTGAATATGATGCTACTCTTTCATAAAATTAAACTTTTCCATTAGAACTTGCAAAATTTTATTCACTGATACAGTATTAGAGATATTGTTGGTGGAAGGTGGAATTTAGAGAGTGGCAGGCTGGGAAGATGAGAAGGTAGACTTACTCTGTGAATCCCTTTTACTTGGAACTAGTGCTAGTGGGTGGGAATTGAAGACTCAGACTCAATATGTATAAGAGTTTTCTTCAGGGCATATCTTTCAGGAGTAAAAAGAAAATTTTCTGGAGATGATGATCTTCCCAATACCCCAGGTATTAAAGTTGAGATTAGCCAATCACAATGCAAGAAAGAGATTAAAGCATTGAATAGAAGATCTGAGGCTCTTTTAGATCCCTTTTAAACTAATATTCTCCATTAAGATATTTACACTGTTCCATTTCTCCTCAAGAGATTTGGTTCTCACTTTCCAAAATATAAAGCAGCCATAAATAAAAAATACATGTAATTCTGTTACATTTTAAGATTATTTCATTACCATACAAATTACAAAATACTACAGTATGGTGCTTCTTCTTGTATAGGATACAATGCCTTGTTAAATGACAGTTTTTCTATAGAATAGAATTTAATACTAGATATTTTTCTGTGGGCCCATTCAGTGAGGTCATGTGTGAATTCCACCAAAGTCTTCTTGTTGTAAGGTCTAAATTCCAATTCGTGGGAAACAATGAAGGTGTTACAAGGAGGCTATTGGGGCTGTCCCTCTTTCTTTCCCTTAAAGTAGGTGCCACAACATTTTCCAACCACTGGGTTTTGTGTTTAAGAGACCGTGAAGGAGAAACCTTCTTCAGAGCCCTTCTGGGGCTGGCTCGGTCCACGTCTGTCAGGGTCTTACCATGTGTAAATCACGCACCCAAATATATTCAGAGAGAGCCCATCCATCACAGACGGGCAGTGATGTGGGCTGCATTTTCTGTAAATCTGGTGAAAATAATGTATTTGTGCCGTGAGATGACATCTCATAATGAGATTGTGATATTCCATAGCATGTGATTTGCTATTTGTGACAAAGATGAATTTCACAGTGAGTATAGCTGCTGAGAGGCTGCCGGGCCTGGCAGATACATGTAAGGTAAGGCCCTCTCTCAGGCCAGCCAGTCATAACTCTTCTCTACTGGAAATAATTTCTCAGGACTGCCAAGAACGAGTTGCCAGATTGAATTTTCTCTTAAGGGGAGCTGAGTATTTAGGCAAAGCAAAATCTCTAAAGGGGAAAAAATGTATGAAAAACATTTATCAATATTCCTTGATTGCGTTTGTTGTTTATGGTAGCAGAACACAACAGCCCACGACTGAGGTTCTGCAGGGGACCCTGTGCCCTCAACACATTAAATTGATGAAAAGTAAAAACTATTTTTATGTTCAAAATAAATAACCTAAGATGTTCAGAGTCTTACTCTCAGAGTCATACATGGAACCATTTCACACATTCATCATTTTATGAGTCCTAAGTTGTACTGAGTCCTTGCCACATAAAGTGTGGTCCCCAGACAGCAGTATTGTTCTTACCTGGGAAGCGTATTAGAAATACAGTTTCCTAGGTTCCATCCTAGACCTACTGGATCAGAATCTGCATTCTAACAAGATCACCAAATGGTTCTTATACACATCAAAATTTTATGAGCACTGTACTAAGTGATCTTAGAGCTGTTATGGTGTATTCATCAGCACTAGTAATAATACTGATCATATAATTAATTCTAAATGCAGACATGTGTATAACTTTTTGCATTTTACAAAGAATTTTCACAATTATTATCAAATTTGAGCTTTCTCATAATCTTGTAAGGTAGGTAGGTGCCATTGCTGTAAATTTCTAGTTCAAGCAATTGAAATCCATAGTGATTAATAGTTTTGTCCAAGATATATGTAAGTGAATAGGGAGCCCAAATTCAAACTCAAGACTTTTCCCCCCATGCCTATATTCCTTTTTCATCATTGTTAGAGCATGTGCTATGAGTTTGTTTGCTTTTATCCCCAGGAGTGATGAGAGAGATGAGTCTCTCACACACACTCTCACGTAGCCCCATCACAAACAAGAACAGGCATCTATAAATGACTAGCTGGACCTGTGTTTACTATGTATGGCTGAGTCTGTGCAGAATGTTTCTGATTCCAATGGGATCAAGTCTGACCTCAATCATGTGAGGTCTAGATTCTGAGAGGTCCTTCATCAGCCATTTCACAGTATAGCTTGATTTAGGATTGATCACACAGGTCAACTTGGTGATACCCAGAACTGTGTCAAACTATTAACTCTACAATTTCTCTAAGGATCCTAATGGTCCCGAAAAATTCCCTAAGTCAGTCACTCAAACACAGACTAATACAGCAAACACTTTGTATTATATACCTCCTCTGGCAAAAGATGCTCAAAAATGCTTTTGATGAGAGGAGATGACTATTAGTCACCAAGTATCATGTATAATGTAGCTATTGCTCTAGGAGCTTTTATGCTTTGGCCTGAAATTCGGAGGGCCTTGTGACAAAGTGAAGCTAAGAGTCAAGGATGCCAATGAGACACAGTCTAAACGAGTTCTCCAGCTTTTCTCTGAGGCTCTTAAAAAAGCTCACGGGCTTGTAAATACAGGAACATTGGAATTGACAGAGAATATTTCAGGGCAGCGGTGCAAGGACAGGCGATATAGTAGACACATGTCTTTTGTTGATCTAGTACATAAAAATATTCACAATATAAATATTTTTATAAGAGCTTGATATGAATTTTTAACAGAGAAGGTTTTTTTTTCCAAAGGAAATAAACTGATGTACATATGTGAGGGATTTTAAGCAGAGAAGTAAACTCACTGAGCTGCTCATTTAATATTTTCAATTAACATCTTTGAAAATTAATCAAGTTATTCATATAATAGGCTAGACAGGCTCTTAAAAGAGACTTTAAAATTAAAAAGGAGGTATTTATAACACTGGATTTTTGCCTTAACTGAGGAGTGGATGTTGCAGAATATACAAGAACAGTAATGGCAAAAATAAGCTGATGCTAACTCAGAACTTAACCCCTGCTCTTATGGATCAGTGAATCTCCCATTTAGATTTTGGAGGATTCAATTCCTACATACATAATTCATGAAAGGTACTTCCTTAATTGTGTACAATCTATATGGGCCTTTCTAAACATAAAGCATTCCCTTGGGATATTGAAGCACTAATTCTTATGCTCTACTGGCTCACCATTTCTTCCCTGTAATTCTGAGATGATAAAAATCAAATTCCGACTGCATTTCTGTCTCTTTCCTTCTTCATTCTCCAAAAGCCTAATCATGCAAAAACTCACAGGCACAACCTCTCTGGTTTATGGAATCACATTTTGCAATGATGTTATTTATGCCCATATTCATGTTAAAATATTAACACGATTACTGACTTCAGTCTCAACTGCAGCCACACTAGGAGAAAGTCTGTCTTCTTACACAGAAATGCTTTTCTTTTTAGAAGGTGACTTGCCTTATGAATTCTTATCTATCCTTTTTCCCATTTCTTTCACTGAGGAAAGAAAAGGCCCAATCTGTAGCGAATTAGAAAGAAAAGAAATGCTGTGGAAGCGCCTTTATAACCATCTTCCTTGACCAGTCCCCTGTGCATTAGAGAAATGTCCCTGATCAATGCAGTGCATATAAACACACTTAGTCTGTTAACATTTCATCACATGGTATCTTGGGAAAGATATTCTTTATATAAAAATAGGGATGATTTTCATGATGGAAAATGAGAAATATGGTGTTTTCATATGGAAGAAGAAATTACCCAAAATTTCAGGGTAGATTAGAAAAGGTGAGAATGCCCTATATGGGCACATGTGATTAAAGTCTTCCTCCCCTTTTGGGTTTATAGTTAATATATTACTATAAATTAGGTACTAATATTAGCTCAACTTTAGAGATGAGAAAACTGAAGCTCAGAGAGTTCAGGTAACTTGTTCAAGGTCACACAGCTAGCTACTGGCAGAGCTTGGATTCAAATTCAGAACTGATGTTTTAAATCATTACATTATAGCACTTCTCGCATGAGTTGCTATAGTGCTTTGTAAATTAGAAAGCATAGTGCAAAACTGCTGTCTCCTTCATGTTTATGCTCTCATATCTTTCCTCCTGGCTTTTCTTCCATTCTGGAATGTATACCACTGTCTCCACCTGTTGAAAACCTCATCTTCATCTTTCAAAGGGTTACTCTACAAAATTCCTCTTCTCTTATTCTTCCCTCATTTTCCTCTTTGGTATTATCTCTCACAAAGGATGCACAAATATATTTTGCTGAAAGAAATTCTAAGAATACAGAAATCCATATTTCCTATACTCTATGGCAACCCCTTCCCTTGAAGTAACCACATTAATTTTTGCTGAGCATTTACTTGTATACATATACATAGAGATACAGCTGACTCTTGAAAAACATGGGTTTGCATTGCACCAAGTTCATTTCTACACAATTTTTTTCAATAAATATATTGAAAGATATTTTAGAGATTTTTGACAATTTGAAATAACCCATAGGTGAACCTCATAGCCTAGAAATATTGAAAAAAACTAAGAAAAAGTTATATATGTCATGAATGCATAAAATATATGTAGATACTAGTCTATTTCATTACTTATTACCATAAAATATATACAAATCCATTATTAAAAGTTAATATTTATCAAAACTTATGCATAGAAACAAATACCGTACATGGTGCCGTTCCCAGTAGAGAGAGAGAAATGTAAACAAAGATAAAGATGCAGTATTAAACCATAACTGTATAAAATTAACTATTCTACATTCTGTAATAATTTTGTAGCCACCTTCTGTTGCTATTAGGTGAGCTCAAGTGCAGAGAATATCCTCTTAAAAGGCCATATGATGAAGGGGAGCTCCACGTGAGTAGTTTGTCTTTCCAGTAAATTGTGTATTGCAATGAAAAGTGATCTCTCCTTGTTCTGGCATATTTTTCATTTAGTGCAATACTGTAAACTTTGAATAACACCAACAAGACTAAGTGCCACTAGTAATGCTAGAAGTGCTCCCAAGAAGCAAAGTCATGACATTACAAGAAAAAGTTGAATTGCTTGATAAGTATCATAAATTGAGGTCTGCAGCTACAGTTGCCCACCATTTCAGAGATAATATTCATTTTGTAAACAGACCACATAAACTTACAGTATCTATACATACAGTACTGGAAAGGTATTTTCTCTTCCTTATCATTTTCTTAACATTTCTCTAGCTGAACTTTTTAAAAGAATACAGTATATAATACACATAACATGCAAGATATATGTTAATTCACTGTTGAGGTTATTGGTAAAGCTTCCAATCAATAGTAGGCTGTAAGTAGTTATGTTTTGGGGGAGTCAAAAGTTATACATGGCCTTTCAATTATGTAGGGGTCAGCACCTCTGTATTGTTCAAGGATCAACTCTACATGTTTTTTTTTAATGAATAGGTTCTTTTCATATTATTCTGCAACTTTTTTTATTTTCTACTTAAAATGTCTTGAAAATCTTTGCATGTCATCATGCCACCTTATCCTTTTAACCATTACCTGGCACTGCTCATTTACAATGAGTCCTCCCTTCCAGAAATACTGTTTATCTTTCTATTTATTTAGGTCTTTGTTTATGTATTTTAGTAAACCATATAATTTTTGAATTTTTGGAAATTTTATAGTTTTAGTTGCTGATGTGTTTGCGAGTTTTATTTTCCATTTTCTAAATTGGCTTTGCTAATATTTAGGAAAGCCATTGGTCTTGAATCTAGCCACAATGCTAAACTCCTAATCTAATAGCTTGATTCTTAAAGATATTCTAGATAGATGATCATTTTATATGCAAATATTGGGAGTTTCTTCTTTCTCTTCCCTTAACTAATAGAATTATTTGTTCCTTTACTTTGTCTTATGTTATTGGATAAGATCTTTAGTATGATGTCAAATAAGAGTGATGATGGGGGGGGCTTCTTTAATTTGTTTCGTGTTTAACTGAAAACGTTTCTAATGTTATTATGACATTTGTTTTAGGCTCCTGGTATGTAGCCTCTTTCTAGGATGAAAATTTTCTGATGGCTTTTAATCAGGAATAGCTATTGAATTTTATTGATTGCTTTTTTTTTCTGTACTATTTTCTATATCTGTTGAGACCATCTTATTGTTTAACTTATTTTTTCTGTTAATGTAGTGAATTCTATGGATGGAGCTTCTGCTCATGTTATTTTGTACTTCTCTTGTACTTCAATTTGTCAGTTTTAATCTTTTAAAATGTTACCTGTTTGCATGACCGCCACCCTCCTCTTCCCTGAAAAAATAACCCTGAAAGGTCTTTGAAAACCATATAACGTTCATATTGTGGATTCTCAATTAATGTTGCATGATGTATCTTTATGAAAATTCACGTCTGTTATGCCATCTGAGTAACACTGTAGCCATGCAATTAAGTGTTATTCTTAAGTCCTGAATATGTATAAACTGAAGCTGGGGTCTGAGGACTCAAACCAAGTTAGAGCCAGAGCCAGGCCTCTAATTTAAGTGCTAGTACTATAGGGCAACTGCTCTTTTTGCCAACCCATGAATGATAATTGCTCTAGCTTCATGGCATTCATCATCTGAGGCAGTGTTCATATTTTCCACATTTGTTGGGGAACTTGAGCAGCTGAAAAATGGTGTTTTCACTACCTGAATGTTAGTTAATGACACTTCCCAACCGGAGGAAGAAGGGATTGATCTGATGACAGTTTTCATGTTAGGACCTGTTATTGACCAATGCCCAGTCAACCAGCCTAATTCAAGTGCTGATATAAATACATACAGGAAAAAAATTGTCATTAAAAAGACTCTCGGCACTCCTTACTGAATCTCAGGCAACTACCAAAACTTGACCTCTCTTAGAATCATAGAAGATCAAAGTGGCAGGGCCCTTAGAGCTAATTTATGCCGTCTCTCTCTCTCTCTATTTTATCTCTTTTAACATGGGTAAAATGAGATTTAGGAAGGAGAAATGACTTTCACAAGTCAAGCTGTGTATTACCAAATGTCTCAGGAGGCCTAGAGGTACCTATTTTCAATATGGTTTAATTACTTGCTTGCTCTCACAGACTAAAGAAAAGCCTGGCTGCTTAAATCTTTGCTCCTTATTATGAGATAGTAAGCCACTTAAATGGTTGATGGGCAAAAGTCAGATTTTAAAACAAATTTGGAAATGAAAATGGTGGCAGAGGTGATTGTGAATTTCATGGGCTTCAAGGGAAATTTTGTAGACCTGGATACTTTCCTAGCTCTGATCAGTGAGGCACAACGATCACAAAGATTAAACCCTGAGTAGAATCCTGGTCTTTTTCTTAATGGAGCCACATCTGATGCACTGTCAATTTTGGCTTCACAGGCAGACTATGTGCTTCATGACACTATGTAAATAATTAATTCCTGAAATTAAAAAATTTCCTTTCATTGTCTCAATATGTGATAAAAGAAAACAATAAGCATCACTTGGAATGTACTTTATAGTCAACTTGGATCTCACCACAGCACCAGCAACAATGTGTTAGCCTCACTATCAAGATGGAAAGCGAAACCAAGTCTAGGGAACACTTTGATTATCCAATAAGAGTATTGGAAAGCAATTTTTTAAGATGATTAAAGCTGTTGGTAGTGAGCAGCACCTAAGTGGACACATAGGTTCTACAATAATAGTGTATTGGGCAGGGGGACGGGGGGTGGGGTGGGTAGATACATACATAATGAGTGAGAAGTGCACCGTCTGGGGGATGGTCATGCTGGAGACTCAGACTTGTGGGGGGAGAGGGGAAAGGGCATTTATTGAAACCTTAAAATCTGTATCCCCATCATATGCCAAAAGAAAAAAAGAAAAAAAAAAAGAAATCAAAAAAAAAAAAGAAAAAAAAGCTGTTGGTAGGTTTGACATATATTAAATTTCTACATTATCTACAAAATGACTTGCTACAAGCCTATTTAGTTTTATTAGACATACTACAGGAATATTTAGATAGATGTGTCCCTGTTTCCTGAAGCGTTTTAGTTTGCAATATATCCAGATGACTGTCATATCATTATAAGATATGATATATCTTTAAGATATGATTATCTTTAAGATAATCATAAGATATGATTATATCATTATAAGAACAAAATAATACATTTTAACAAAGTCCAAAGAAAACATTATTTAAGAATATACATACATATACATAAATAGAGCATTTTAAAAACTGGTAGTGTGCAGGTTGTGTTGGGTCTGTTTTGGGTATGTGTGTGATGGGATAGGTTATGAAACATCACGATGAAACCTTGATTTGATATAATAGGTAGAATACATTTCTACCTTTTTCTCATTCTGATGATTTTCTGCATTTTGCAAAGCCTCCAATATTCAGCCAGTGGTACCTGCGTTTGCTCATGTTGATATGTTATTCCGTAACTGTTTTCAATTCCTTTCACACTTAGTCTTCTCAGTAAGACTGAATTTAAGGTCCAGAAATATATGGTCATTTTTGCAATTTTATTCAGATCATCTCTGCAGCCAAAAAGTATACAGTTAATGCATGTTCCGTATGGTGATGCGAACTAACATGTAGGAGATACAGAAGCACTCAGATAAAAACATTAATCAGATTCAAAACATAAGTCCCTACTTCAAACATCAGGCAATAATAAAAGCATTTTGAAAGGCCATGAGCAAATGTGAAACCAATTCTGCGGGGGTGTAGCTGGAGAGCAAATGATTTCTCCTTAATTGAACTTCTATAATTCTTGTTCTCTATAATTCTTCTATATGTTAACCTTCCTGTAGTTTAAAAGAAAACAAAATAAGACCAAAAAGAATAAGGGTCCTCAACTTATATACCTCCTCATGAGATTTCCATGGTTGCTTAAAGAAATCTCTAGACAACACCCACTAGAGTTAATGAAGATAGGATATGCCTAGCAAACAAAATGCTGCCACCTTCTGGTGAAATAGTACAGAATGACTGGTGAAATAGTACAGAATGACTGGTGAAATAGTACAGAATATTTTCTCCTCCTGTCACTTTCACACACACTCAAAAGAATTATTCTAATAACAATATGATTTGTATTATGGTTTATAGCAAACAAACACTGTCACACATGCATTGTCTCATTTAATGCTCACAAAATCCTTATGGGGTAACTTTTATTACCTGCCTTAGACTGAGGTTCAGAGAGGGTATGCAACTTCCAGAAGGTCACACAGTGATTGGCAGATGCAGGACTCAAACCTTAACAAAGTGAAGATGCATTATGGTTTAACACAAATGAAGAGTGAAGTATTATTTTGTGTACTGACAAATATTAAACATATCTGTCATGCACTCAGCAGAAATGTGTGGAGTCTTTTGTCCAATGATGTACTATCACAGGTTTGTAGTGTGTGACTGACGTACAACTTTCTCTTTCTGGCTCTGCAGAGTGTAACAGTGTCCCCCTCACCTGAATCTTGGGAGACAGGGGTAGAGCGGGTTAGGGAGCAACCCTTTCTCTTCTGTCACTCTTGAACCAGGCAAAAGACATCTTCTACTCTTTCTACCCTTAAAATTTTCTCGGTATCCTTAAAATGTAAATTGAGTAAAAGAAAAAATTTGGAGGCTTTTTAATAATCCAAAATCTATGCTACTGGCTCCCACACCCAGCTTCTCTCCTGTCATAGCCCCCATGCACTGTCCTATCTCACCCACGACCCCTGAACATTCCTTTTCAGACGTTAGGTGCTTTTGCAGCTTTTCATCTGACTCTGCCTAGCAATACCCTGTTTATCCCTCAGTCCAACCTCCTCTATTATTAATGCTTCCCTGATCTCTTTAATGCATATTCAGTGCTTTCTCAGCCACCAGTGGGGTTTATTTCCTCAAGTTCTGATCATAGCTCATTGTTTTCCTTTCTGTAAGTCTAGTTCACTAGTTTGTCCACCTAGAGGACAGAGACTCATCCTCATGAATTTCTGTAACCCCTAACAAAACTTTGCATAGATGTTCAGTAAATATTACACTTTTACTGAATTGTCACACTTATGGAAAACACTGTGAAGCACCACCTGATTATAAGAGCCAGGGTGGAT
Source organism: Mirza zaza (assembly GCA_008750895.1). Lineage (NCBI taxonomy): Eukaryota > Metazoa > Chordata > Mammalia > Primates > Cheirogaleidae > Mirza > Mirza zaza. The sequence continues at coordinate 36,077 of VSMD01054937.1, forward strand.
CTTTTCATAATATAAGGGACATAAGGAGACATGTTACCATGGTCACTGCTTATCAAATCATGAAGAGACAAATGAAGGCAGGAATGCCACCTCCACTCTTATATTTGTTCTTTTCTATGCAGAAGCAATAATTCTTAGAAAGATATTTCTTGTACAGCATCCCCCCTCCCTACTTGTGCATCAAATTTTCAAATTCCTGCTAACTGAAAGCATTCATGTTAGGGTTCCTTGTTTGATTGATGGCATTTGCAATCAGGATATTGATTCCCAAGAAGGCTTTTCTGGTCCTATGTCTAAATGATATTGGCTGCAGGGTAACACTAGTATAAATATTCCAGTGCTATTCTACCCTTGCTATGGGCTCTCTCCCTCTCTCTCTCACACACTTTTATTTTGAAGTAATTTTTAACTCAGAAAAGTTATAGAAATAGTACAAATAATCCTCATAATTTATTCTCATTAATTTATACTATGGTCTTTTCGAGGGCATTTAGTTTCTAAAAAATGATTTACCAACATACAAGGATATTAAAAGCATTATTTATTATAGCGAAAATTAGGAATGACCTAAATATTCCAAAAAAAGAGGACTGGTCACATAATTATATCAAAATGATGAATCTATAGCCATTAAAAATCAAATTCTTTAAAAATACTTAAAGGGAAATGCTCAACATATTATTTTGCTGGTGTGGCCATAATGAATTATCACAGACTGGATGGCTTAAACAACAGAAATTTATTTCTCAGCTTTCTGAAGACTAGAAGTCCTGGCTGCTCCTTCCTGAGGCCTCTCACTTTGGATTGCAGATGGCTGATTTTTTGCTGTCTTCACACGTTTTTTCCTCTGTGTTTGTACAACCTTGGTGTCTCTCCTTTTTCTTTTAAGGACACCAGTCATATTGGATTAGGGATCCACCCTTATCCCCTCATTTAACCTTAATTACCTTGTAAAAGCCCTATTTCCAAATACAGTCATATTGGGAGTTAGGGTGTCAACATATTAGTTTTGGGGGAACACAATTCAGTCCATAATACTCAAAGTATCTTAAGTGAAAAATGTTTATCATGTTTGTAGTGTGACTTCAATTTTTTAAACACATACATATACAGAGAAACAATGGTGTGGAAGTTTACATGTAAAATTTTAAGAGCTGGTATTTCTGAATAGTAAGATTATGAGTCATATTAATTTACTTCCTACTTTATTGCATATTAATTTACTTCCTACTTTATTGCATTTTTCAATTTTCCATAATAAGCTACTATTACTTCTATAATCAGAACAAATGTATTATAAGTAACACACAAAACTTCTTTAAAAGCTTGCAGGTTCTTTCATGTATATTAATGTATTTAATCTCTGCAACTATGCTATGAAGCAGAAACAGGAATAATTTTTTTTTATTTATAGACAACAAAATTGAGGGTTAGAAGGGTTTAGTTATATGGCTACTTAGCCTAATAATTACAATAGGACTTCTAACTATCAATCCAATGATCTATTCATTATACCACAATTCTCCAAAATACTTTCTTTCAATAAACACAGAAAAGTCTAACAATGCTCTATGATTATTCCCAAAATTTATTAATGATGCTTATAAAAGTAGGAGAAATAATAACAGCAGCAGTTATATTGAAGCAATTGTTTCATGGGAATCATTTAAACTTAGTCTCTCATGGAAAATTTGTGATACAAATAAATATTTTTAAAAAGTAACCTGGCATCAAAACTATCACTGACTTACTTTCTTACTCTATACTACATTTTTATTATTGTCATACATTTATGAAGATGATGCATGGAGACTCCTTTAAGAGACTCCACTGGGTATTTCAACAGATACGACTACTTGTAAGGATGCATACATGCAACAATCGTCTAGACCAGGGGTCCTCAAACTTTTTAAACAGGGGGCCAGTTCACTGTCTCTCAGACCGTTGGAGGGCCAGACTATAGTTTAAAAAAAACTATGAACAAATTCCTATGCACACTGCACATATCTTATTTTGAAGTAAAAAAACAAATGGGCAAAAACACCCGCATGTGGCCCGAGGGCCATAGTTTGAGGATACCTGCTCTAGACAGAGGTGAAGGGAGAATTGGTGAGGCTGGAAGTTACTACTAGAATTTCAGAGATTTGTAAGTACAGAAATGTTTTGCCATTCTATCAATACGAAAAATATGGCCACACCTATGTATGTATGTGTTTGTGTGTGTGCGTGGGGGGCATAGTTCTGAATATGAGGTGTCCTTTAGTTGAAAATTGGGAATTAATGCTTAAGGTTAATAATATAAAAATCCCATTTATAACATACTCTTTTCCACTCTCCATTCCTATCATGAAATAAACTATTACAACAATCACAGTATAAATGGCTATTTTTGGAGGTGAACTTAACTTTGTATTTGCTAGTGAATTGAGCTCAACTAAGACATTGAGCACCACCTACCTGCAAGATGTGCTGCACCTACTCTGAGCGTCACTCTGGAGAAGCGAGGATGATGGAGAATAAAGAACTCTATTAAAATGTGGCCAAAGAGCCCCTTTTTCAATTCAACATTTAGCACCTACCACGAAACCAGGATGATATGTGATGAAAGTTTTACCTGTGGTTTGTGGATGGAGCTTTGGGGCCAGATATCAATATCTGTTTCAGTGGTCAGTGCCTCCTTGCTTTGTGCTAACTAAACTTCATCTAGGTTTTCAAGGAGCTCTTGTCATTTATGAAACGACAGACATCTGAACTAAAAGAAATGGCAAAATGTATTTCAATACTTTTCATAAAGGGTCCATAGCTTGATGCCAATTGTCTGAAGGCAAGCAGCTGGGCATTCCCTTCCAAGCAGGCTCCTGAACAGCTGTCATGCCTAATCTGGGTGAGAGATGAAAGACTGACCTACGGGTTAAAGTCTCCACCGCCTGCTGCAAATCCCCTGAGTTATCTAATCTGTCCAGCGGCACAAGCTTTTTGCAAAGGAAACGTTATTTTATAACTGACTCTTTAACGAAGGGGATATTGTGACTGTTAGAAAATACAGTAAGTAATTGTCCTGAGATAATATTGCCTGGAGAAGTTCTATAGAGTTTTTTTAAAAACAAAACAAAACAAACAAAAAAGACACAACAACTTCAAAAGGACAGATAAATATCTGGAAAGTCTGTATAGACTGTGCACAAGAAGCATTGCATTGTATGGTGGAGTACAGCCTGGTTTCCTAAAGGAACACACACACACACACGCACACGCACACACACACACACACTCACACACATGCATGCACACACTTTTGCGAACACCATAAGCCTCAAGTCCTGCACATGGTCTTGTTGCCTCCAACAAAAAGTTGGGAGAATCAGATATCTCTGCAATATCGCAAATTTGGCTAAGTCTCTGGGCTTCAGTGTTTTCATTTGTAAAACAAAATAAACAATTTTTTTTAACATTTGTTTTTTAACAAATGTTTTTTTTAAATAAACAAATGTTTTAAACATTTGTAAAACAAAATAAACATCTAGTCTAAATAAATATTTAGACTAGATGGCGAATCCACGGCATATCATCATTCTTCATTCTTGCGCCCATAACAGACATAATTAATTGGTCATGGCACCTCCCACCAACTCTCACGCAGCCTCAGAATTTGCAACAGAAATTGGTCTGAATTAGCATGTGAGAGAAAACCTATCTGCTTTGCTTATAATTTAGTGATGCCTGCGGTCTTTTTCATCAGGAGTCTCAGCAGCCTTAGGGGCTCTGGCTCATGGTGGCACCTCTGGCACAGCATAGTATAATTGGCATCGATAGGGCATAGTGACAACAGCAGCACCAAGATATATTTTGGAGAGATCTCAGTTTTCACAGCACCCAGATATTTTCTGGCAAGGAGATCTCAGGTTTCAGAGATAACACATGTTTTACTCCTGGGAAGAGGGGTGCACATCAGATCCAGAACTTGAGCAGAGAGGAGAAGAGCAGAAAGCCACTTCACCTGGAAGGGAATGTTCATGGGTATACACCTCAGTGAACTCCCAAAATACTGGAGAAGTGGGGAATTGGAGAGTCCACAATAGCAGGAAGGGGTAGAGTTAGGGAAAAATTCTCTATATTGTTAGTGATACCCCTCCCCCTTTTAAAGCTAGCCTGGTATATTCTGATATAAAGATTACATTGATATGACTACTTCGGTAATTCTTAGCATAAGAATCACAGGACAAAATAATTCTTCTTTTCCTTCACCTTCTTCTTCCTCTTTTTCTGGAGACAGGGGCTCACTATGTTGCCCAGGCTGGAGTGCAGTGGCCATTCACAGGCGCAATCATCTAGCAAGACAGCCGTGAACTCTTGCTTTTAAGCAGTCCTCCTGCCTCAGCCTCCCAAGTAGCTGGAACTATAGCATGTGCCACTGCACCTGGCTTGCAGAATAAAATTCTTAAATAGAATTTTAAGAGCAGGAGAAGACTGCTTCTACTTGGACCAGATCCAAGTTGGCTTCATGAGATCACTTAAGAGTTTGTTAACAATCTGATTCCTGAGCCCACTTCCCAAAGATTCTAGTTCTGTAGGTTTGACATGGTTTTAATAAGTTCCCTAAGTGAAGGCAATGATTACCCAGGTTTGAAAATAAATGATCTACTCCAAATTCATCATTTTTAAGATGAGAAAACCAAAATAAAATTAGAAGAAAGAACTTGCCAAATATCACATAGCAACTTAGTGATGAATTTGGAAATATAATCTAGGTTTTCTGACTGCCAGTCCCATGTCAAATAGGACTGCCAGGCCCATTAACCCCAGGTTAATTTTTCTGGGGTTTCTTGAAACAAATGGCCTATCATGTCAGTGTGCTCTGTATTTCAACAATGCCAGTAATGCTAATATGAAACAGGCTGCCTTAGAAGTTTAAACATAGGACAAACGCTACCCAGAAGGAAATCTGTGGATAAATGCATCAGATGGGTAGTTAGACTTTACCTTCTAGTTTTATGTAAATCGATTCTTTGCCAACTCACTTGTTGGAAAATAGTGAGGAATTGAGGCTCTACTTGCTTAAACACAAAAGTTTAATCTCTGGTTAAGTTATGAAAAAGAAGCTAGGACAAGGATAGGTGGTTCATGGCAATGATTTGAGCCTCTTGACAACTGTTGCTCTCTAGTCCGACTCTTGACCGTCTCATGCCTCATACATATCACATCAGCTCTCTAACGGGGTCCAACCCCCTGACATATCCGCAGAGTATATCCCACATGCTGCTGCCAGGAAGGTCTTCCAGTTGCACTGATTCCATCATGTTACTCTGCTGAAAAACCTTCAGTGACTCCTCCATCGGGCCAAAGTCTAACCATCAAGTTGGCAGTTAAGACCTTTTATAATGTGACTGTTATCCTATCTCTTCACATTTTCTCCTACTATGCCGAGCATCAATTCTGCTTGAGTCTAAATAAGCTTTCCCATTGTTTCCACTTTCATTCACATTCCAACATATTTTCAAATTCCTGCTCAAATGCTATCTAACCTAATGTCCACCTCGTATTACTTATTCATCAAGAAACACTTATTGTGCACTAACTATGTGGTTGGCACTGGAGATTCTTAAGAGAACAACTCAGCTTTGATCTGTGCCTACTTCTGGTGGAAAAGCCTAATGTTATATAGCAAATCACCAATGATGTAAGGAGTGCTCCAAAAAGGAGAGTAGGTTCCACAGACACATCTAAGAGGGAGACATGACTTAATATATTAGCCCTTCCCTTTGGGAAACTGTGATCTCACCAGTTTATGAATTTTTTTGCCTTTATTGTCTACATATTTTTATGTCTAGATGCATACTTGTAATTTAGCTATTTCCTTTGTGTTTGTTTTCTTTCCCCAGTTAGATTGAAACTTCTTATAGGATAGTATCATATCTTAAATGCTTTTAATAGCTCAGTAAATTACTTACTAATGTAGTCTAAATCAGTAGGCTCAAAGAATGCTTAGTAAAGACAGCATTTGTTTATGCTTTATAACTTTAAGGTGATTTCACTTCTGTTGTTTTATTTGATTCTCTCAATAATCCTATGGATTAGGTATTCAGATTCCCAATTTAGAGATAAGAAAACTGAAGCTCAGAGAATTTGAGCCACTTGTCCAAGGCCAAACAGCCAATAATTTATGGAATCTGAACAAGAATCTAGAGACTTTCATTCTTATTTTAAACTTTTTCCAGGGTAACATGATAGATACCAAATGAATGAAAAAATAAATGGTTTTCTTATCATTTCTTACTAAACATTATTTTTTCCCTTTCTTTCCTTTTTCTTTGTCTTCCTTCTATGCTCATCCATCTGCTGCGTATCTTTCTTTGCCTCTATCCATGCCTCCAGCTTATTAGTGACAACCCATCTCACTTCTACATTGTAAGCAGTTGTTTTTTAAGTGACTCAATAGCAAAGAGACAGTTGACTCTATATTGCTGGCATCTGTGTTCAGTTGTCTTAGGGAAGGTTTCCCAAAAGTATACCCTGAGACCAGGATGTGTGTGTGTGAGTTATTAAGAAAGTGCTCCTGGGAGAATCCAGTAAGGTAGTGAGGGGAGCAGGATGTAGAAAGGGAAGAAGCCAAGTAATTTCTGGCAAAGCTCCAACTTCAGTCCTATTCCACAGGGCACACTGGAGTGTAAAATACACATCAGATTGGCCCTCTTGAGGCAAGGGAGCCGGGCTTTCATACTTCTTCACCAGTCTATGATTGGCCAACAGCCACCCCAGGAGGATATAAACTCCAGATATTCAGCTTTCTGCATAGTTGAGCAAAGCTCTTCTGAAAAGAGTCGTAGGTGTGAGCCTTTAAAGGCAAAAACACACTGGAATCAAGGGAAGAGTATGCTGAAATAGTAAAAAAGAGAAAAAATAAATCCAAGGGGATCTGGCCAGAGCAATAACAGTGTCTGCTATAGCAGTTCTAAGAACTATAATATAAGGATATTTTTTACATTTTAGGACATCCAAAAAATTTTAAGGGTCCAATCCGTGTATTAGACCCTCACCTCAAAAAGACACACATGTTCAGAGTGGCCAGTATTCGTAAGTCCCCAAACCTCTAGGCTCTGTATAAAAACCAGCAATTCTAGTGTATCTGAGGGGCTTCAGTGAGGCTGTTCTACCTTAAAACGAACTTCCCAGGCCTCCATCCTAAGACTCTGCTCTCCCAGGAAATATCATATGCTGAGCTGCATAATCTTATATTATGTCATAATCCTCATAGTTGCAGAGCAGAAGGAAAAGGTAGTTTTCCAGTCTGCCTGCTTCTAAGATGGAACAGTGCTGCCATGAGACCGCAGGAAAATTTCAGTCCTATTAGCTAGAATGACATGAGGATAATGAATAAAAACCTCCTGTAGCTGAGAAGCATCCCTTGGGAGAGAAGGTACACAGCCTGGAGACCCGGAGAATAGGGGTTGCAGTTCTCCTTGGAAAGTAGGGTATAAACTCAGAAAATCAGAACCAAACCTGTGGGGTCTGCTGGCACATTATGGGGCAGCTTTTCACCATAGTCTCTTTGTGGCTTATTTATGGATTCCCTGGGCTCCACATCTATTTAATTAAAAAAAGAGGCAACTTTTTCCTCCTTCCTCACTGTGAAGAAGTCCACTGGGCCTTGTCTTGACAGGTCAGGCACAAAATGACAGATGGGGCTGAAGTTGCATTCCCCTTCCCCCACACTATCAGAATTCCTCTTGTGCCCTCCATGCCAACCTTGGAGGACAAGGCCTTGTTACCAGGCTGCTGCGTATGAGGAAATGTTGTGTTTCACTTGATTAGAATCTTGATGGCAATTAAGGAAAAGACTCTATCTTGCCACCTGTATTTGAACCTCTAGAATTATCTCTGAATTGGTTATTTTTGCTTTGTTGTTAGAAGATTTTTATAAGCTTATGTTATTTCCACTATCATAAACTATTAATACTTAAAAAAATCTAGCTATAAAACAGAATGCAGAATACTGTCCCTTTTATGGAAAAATATGTGTAAGTATGCTTATAAATGCATTAAAATTCTGGAAATATTTCAACAGACTGCTATAAGAGGCTACCTCTTGAGGGGGGAGATGAAATCACTAGAGAATTTTACATTTGTTGCCTGGTTTGTATATTTAACAAAAATAAGAAAAAATACAATAATGTTTTTAGTAGGAAATGAATTTATTATATCAGTTTCACAAGGAATTTATCTTTATTCTTTTCATTTAAATAACTTTTTTCATCATCTCTTGGCTTATTTTACATCTTTCCACATATAACCACTATACCAATTGTAGATTATATATAATAATTTTTATTTGATATTCTCACTTAATGTTATTCCACTTACACTTTCCTAAGACCATAGTTGGCATATTTTTCTCAGTGAATGCTCATGTGTCCATTGATTCAATGTCTATTTTTAATGGCATAGTTTCCTTTGGAAATGATACAGTAACTTTTTGCCAATAAAATTTAAGAAGGGAAATTGATAGGAGGGAAGGTCTCAAATACCAAACAAGGCCCCCTGACTTGTTATCACTGGAAAAAGAAGTGCTAGGTCATTTGGAAAACTGCCCTGGCTTATTTCAAACACATCTTTCCTGATTTCCAGTAGACATTTACTGGACACCTACTATGTGCCGTGTTGTAGTTGGCATTCAATCTATTTTTCTTGAATCGTAGCATTATGGGAATTTCCAAATGAAAACGAATGAGAGAAGGTCATCTGAGACCAGGCACCTGCCTACCAGCCCTAAGAAGTACCCAGAATTTGAAGACCAGCCTGCAACCCCCTTTTACCATGTAAGCTGTATAGTGGAAGTGTGGAAAAGGAAAATTACCAGGTAGACAATACTTAGTATGGGATGGGAGGTGGGAGGGGTGGTTGAGTGGAAACTTCATGTTAAAAACAAAATGTAGCTAATAGGCAACTTACAAGAGGATGTAGCTAACTGCAAATCTCCGGCTTCTGTAATCAGCTTGCTTTGCAGTGCAGGGGTCAGCCTAAGGGGTATGAAACCCCAGACTGAGAAAGTTCCGGGCTGCTCTCCTTCCTTGCATGGAGTGGTGACAGCCCCTGTGCTGGAATAAATAAAATTTGGCTGTTTGGATTTTGGTGGCCAAGTCCCCTTGATCCACTGGTTTATAACAAAAGGAGAGACAAGAGTACAGTTCCCCAAAGGGTGGGGACAAAGTGGACACCAAGCATTATCCTCTTGTGGCTATAGAAAGGTTCTTCCCAGAACCAGGACTTTGGGCTTGTAGTAGAACTTCCCTCTCCTCTCAGTTCTGCAAAGTCCACCTCTCCCTCCCTCTGCAACCATTGCTCAGGAGCATATAATAGATCTCTCTTTTCTCCCCTGGATTGCTTCTTCCTTTGGCTCCAAATTCAATCAGAATCTGAACATAGAGCCATGCAATGTTGATCCCATGAGCCATTCCCTTCAATTTATAGGAGATAGGGTCAAAGAGAGACTGTAATTTGCTCAAGGACATACAGCATTCACCAGCCCTATGAATGATGGAGGCTGGGGGAACCTCCTGAAATGTGTGGCTATGTGTGGCTGTCTATGCTTGTTTGTTGATATGTATCTCCTATTTTCATTTTCACCCTTCTATATCAGGCTATATCTGGCCTGTGTTTATAAAGACTCTCTGACCTCTTCAGATGAAAGTTAATGCTCTACCAAATAAATCTCATCAGTACTTCTTTTGTGATACTTACCATTTTTATGTTTTTGCTGTTTTGATTATTTTGGCATCTGCATAATCTTTATCTCCAGATCCCAAGTTCTTTGGGGGAAAGGATCCATGTCTTACAGATACATTTCAGAGAGTTAATGATAGTTGAAGGAAAGTGTATAGCTTTTCTTCTTGAAGGACTCACAGCAAATTTTTGTAGAACAGAATAATATAAAAGCTTAGGACATTGGTCTATCATATTATATTAGTTAAGGTTTCAGAATCTCAAAGACCGGTATTGAAATGACAGCTCCACATTTAATTGCCACAGCACTTTGGGTAAGTTATATAATTCTATGAGCCTTGATGACCTAATCTGTTCATTGGAGGAAGTAATGCCTATATCACAGAGGAAATAACTGTCTTAAATGAAGTAATATACGTAAAAATAATTAGCATACTTGTTTGCATATGGAGCACACTTATTAAATCATACTTATTATTAATTACTATTAGGAAGTGGTAGTATTAGTAACATGATTTGCTGGCAAATGGCATTAGGCTCAAATGTTTAAAACAGAAAAAAAGAAAGAAAGAAAGCAAATGGCTCCTGCTTTAATTCACATGCTACTACCTGTCCTGGTCAATTCTCTGATTGCCTACTCTAGTCTAAAAATTAACATCTTAATGATGATCATAGATACTAAAATAACGGTAGGACCAAAAACTAGACTGGCCACTTGACAGGAAGAAAAAATATCTTTCCTCCTCTGGTCTTTTTTCCACCACCTAAAATTCATGCAGTCTGCTATATGCTACCATGGACAGAGATGAAATGATTCCTCTTTGCTTGTTCCAAAATGTTGGAAAATTTTTATAAGAAATTGGGTCGGACAGGGAAGTCTTTTTCTTTCTTTTCTTTCTGTTCTTCTCTTTCCTAAGTGTCAAGAGACACTGCTTGCTTAATGATAAATGAGTATGCCCCTCCTCACTACAATGTGAGAGAAGCATACATTTAATCCTAAAAATATAGGCAAAATTACCAAAGTGAAAATATATTCCCTGGAGAAATAGAGATAAGAATGCTGATGCTTGCTGAAGTGCTGTTGCTTGTGGATTTGTAAGGCTGATGGAATACTGATGTTTACATTAAGAACAGCTTGCAATTGTATTGGAAACAAATGCTTACCCTTGCATTACTGAAATGAAGATATATGCAATAAAAATGTTCTGCATAGGAACATACAGATGCATAACAATTATTATCATTGTGAGAATATAACTGCATGATTATGAAATTCCAAGTTTCAAAAGACAATGAGAATAGGAAACATTGTCATTATTTAAATTACAATAAGCAATTATATTAGATATTAAAATGTGAAAGTAAAAATATTCCAATTTAGCTAGCATAAATGCTACAAAAATCTTCCATTATATAACAATTTTTTCAAAAAAATACTAATATTTATATACAAAATTTTAAATCACTCTAATAAATTATGATGACAAGGAGAAAGGGAAAATCACCAGAAAATCAGGATCTTCAAATCCTGACATCCTATCGCCCTCTCCCCCACTTCCTCATTCTCTCTGATGAGGTTCCAAGAGATCTGTAGGCAGAAGACAAAGTCACCTGCTTTATTACCAAGCGTGTTTTATTCCAAAGCCCAATGTAATCTTTGTGATTTTTGTTTACATATACTTGAAGTAGAATGAGGCTGTGACTTTTTTTACCTTAGCATCAGCAAGCTTTTTTATGAGTGTCAGTGCATACATAGCACTTCACAAACATCTTTTAAACAAGGTAAATACAATATAATGAGATTTAGAAGTTAATAATTATTGTTTCATGTTAATTTAATGAACAATAGAGTTTTTGATTTTTAACCAATGCATTGATATCTGGAAACCTGACCCCATGATGAATATACTTTGAGCTGCCAGTCATGTTTCACATCCACTTGGCTTATTTTCATCTTTTACAAAATGAAAATAGGAAATTCTAATGTATAGTTATAGGCCATCAGAAATGGTAGCAAGTGCTTGGTGTCTTGTCAGATAATTATGAATATTAGGATCAGAGAAGAGCCTGGAAATGTGGATAGATATTTCATTGAATGTTGTTACTTCAACATTATGTCACATAGTAAATAGGAATATCATACCCAAAGATGGAAGGCTATATGCTTTAAATTGGAGGACAGCAAAAAATAAATTAATTATCCACTCTTCAGTTACTTTAATTCTCAAAGTATATTTGGATGTATTTTTAAATGGTGCTCAATTATATATTATTGGTGTTTTGATGGAAAGAAAAAAAATCATCAAATTCTGGAAAAGATCCAAATTCTTGATGGCAAAACTGTCTTCATTATAATTACATCTTCTAATATATTCTGATATATTTTACTAAACATTAAATATTGTACTTTATCTCTAGGATGATAGATTTGAACTATTCAGATATTGACAATAATGTTGAAACATTCTATTTGAACAAGCAACTTAAAATTATAGAGATGGTCTTTGCTTATTTTAACAGTCATTGTATTTCATCCTGTATTCAACAGCTCAATGTAAGCACCTTTCCCCTCAACAGTTGACAAACTTACACATTGAGAAAGTCTTGTTTTTGCTGCCTATTTCTTTGAACGGCAGTCTGAAAAGATATACTCTCAGGTTCTACAACTGAATTATACTCATAGGTTTCACAATTTCTTTCAACACTGAATCAAGATCAGGAGGTATATTGGTGAATGTCACCTGTTCTCTGAGACTAAACAGCATGTGAACTGGCATTCAGGAGCAGCCTCTACTATGTTCCTGGTAAAGCCCTTTCTTGCTGCATATATAGTTAGTGCACCTTCAATTCTGAACCTAATGTGCCATTTCCAGTCTACCTCATGGCTCATAAACACAGATGTTAGCCTAATGAGAAATCTCTTTCTTGCAGTGTGTGTTTTTATGGATAAGCACAACAGGAAGTCACTGGGTATTTTCCTTATTTAAAGTCCATTTGTCAAAAGCTGACATACAACCTGCATTAAAAAATACTTTGATCTCACTGTAAGGTGCAGCATCCCCCAGCATGCCCGTGGGATACTGATTGCTCGATCATACCACATACCACTGGCAATATGTAACATCTAAAAGGTGCCATTTGATAAGTTTGCCAATATCTCATTCTTCCTTCTCTCAAAATAAAATATTATTAATGACTTTGTCCCTGCTTTTACATACTTCTAGGAAATTGAATGACTTATATCTACTTTTGCCATATGTAATGACAGTTACTTATTTTGATACCTGAATAGTTTGGATGCCTAAATAATAATGTCTCATATTTCATTTTAATAACAAAATTATTAGTTTTCTATTCAAAACATTATTTTGTGCTCAATACAAAAAAAAGTGACTATTCCATTGATATATGTCCCTGTTGTTGCACCAGTCATATGCTGTTTTAGTTGCTATAGCCTTGTAGTACAGTTTGAAGTCTGGTAAATTGATGCCTCTCAATTTGTTATTTTTCCTTAAGATTGCTTTTGCTATACAGGGTCTTCTCTGGTTCCATACGAAGCATAGAATTATTTTGTCTAGATCTGCCAAAATATGATGTTGGTATTTTAATATGTTTGCATTGAATCTGGGGATCACTTTTGGTAGTGTAGACATTTTAACAATGTTGATTCTGCTGCCCCATGAGCATGGTATGGTTTTCCACCTGATTACATCCTCTGCTATTTCCTTCCTCAGTGTTTAGTAGTTCTCCCCGTAGAGGTCTTTCACCTGCTTAGTTAAGTATATTCCTATGTATTTTATTTTCTTTGTTGCTATTGTGAAGGGTATTGAGTCTTTGATTTGGTTCTTGGTTTCACTATTGTTGGCATATAGGAATGCTACTGGTTTCTGTACATTGATTTTGTAACCTGAGCCTTTGTTGAATTTATCAATTCTAGTAGTCTCATAGCAGAATCTTTGGGGTTTTCTAGATATAAGATTATATCATCAGCAAAGAGCAGCAGTTTGATCTTTTCTGCCCCCATTTGGATGCTCTTGATTTCCTTCTCTTGTATAATTGCTCTGGCTAGTACTTCCAGAACTATATAAAATAGAAGTGGTGATAGAGAGCAACCTTGTCTGCTTCCAATTCTAAGCAGGAATGCTTTCAATTTTTCCCTGTTCAGTATGATATTAACTGTGGCTTTGTCAATATAACTTTTATCATTTTCAGATAAGTTTCATCTATGCCTATTTTGTTAAGCGTTCTTATCATAAAAGGATGCTGAATATTTTTTAAGGATGCTGAATTTTGTCGAATGTTTTTTCTGCATCTATTGAGAGGGTCATGTGGTCTTTATTTTTACTTCTATTTATGTGTTGAATTACATTTATAGATTTGCATATGTTGAACCATCCTTGCATCTCTGGGATGAAGCCCACTTGGTTGTGATGGATGATTTTTTTGATAAGCACCTGAATTTGGTTTGCTAGGATTTTAATGAGAATTTTTACATCTATATTTATAACAGATATTGGTCTATAGTTTTCTCTTTTGTTGCGTCCTTTCCTGGTTTTGGTTTCAGGGTGATGTTGCCTTCATAAAACATGTTGGGGAGGATTCCTTCCTTCTTGATGTTGTGGAATAATTTATGCAGGATAGGCATCAGTTCTTTTTTGTAGGTCTGGTAAAATTCAGGTATGAAATCATAAGGTCCAGGGCTTTTCTTTTTAGGAAGTCTTTTTATTGCTGCTTCAATTTCAGTACTTGATATTGGTCTGTTCAGGAATTCTATTTCTTCCTGATTAAGCCTAGGGGAGGCTGTGTGTTTCCAAGAATTTTTTCATTTCCTATACATTGTCAAGTTTATGTGCTTAGAGGTTTTCATAGTATTCATAGATGATATTTTGTATTTTCATGGTATCAGTTGTAATTTCTCCTTTTTCTTTCCTGATTGAGCTTATTAGAGCCCTCTCTTTTCTGCTTCTCATTAATCCAGTAGGAGGTGGGTGCTCATATAGCCATCTAATCTTTGACAAAGCAGACAAAGTAGACATACAGTGTAGAAAAGAATCCTTATGCAATAAATGGTGCAGGGAGAATTGGATAGTCATATGCAGAAGACTGAAACAAGATCCACGCCTCTCACCTCTCACAAAAATCAACTCATAGTGGATAACAGACTTAAGGCATGAAATTATAAGAATTCTGAAAGAGAACATTGAGAAAACTCTTATAGACATTGGCCTAGGGAAAGAATTTATAAAGAAGATCCCAAAGCAATCACAGCAACAACAAAAATAAAGAAATTGGACCTGATCAAACTAAAAAGCTTCTGCACAGCCAAGGAAACTATCACGAGAGCAAACAGACAACCTACAGAATGGGAGAAAATATTTGCATGCTACACATCCAATAAAAGGTTGATAACTAGAATTTATATAGAACTCAGCAGGAAAATCAGCAAGAAAAAATCAAACAGCACCATTAAAAAGTGGGCAAAAGACATTGACAGAAACTTTTTAAAAGAAGACAGATTAATGGCCAATAAACATATGAAAAAATGCTCAACATCTCTAATCATCAGGGAAATGCAAATCAAAACCACAATGAGATATCATTCAATTCCAGTAAGAATGGTTTTTATCAAAAAGTCCCCAAATAATAAATGTTGGCATGGATGCAGAGAGATAGAAACACTCATACACTGTTGGTGGGACTGCAAACTAGTATAACCTCTGTGGAAAGCAATATGGAGATACCTCAAAGAGATACAAGTAGAACTACCATTTGACCAAGTAATCCCATTACTGGGCATCTACCCGAAGGAAAAAAAGGCATTCTATAAAACAGACATCTGCCCTAGAATATTTATAGCAGCACAATTCACAAATGCAAAGATGTGGAAACAATCCAAGTGCCCATCAATACATGAGTGGATTAATAAAATGTGGTGTATATATACTATGGAGTTCTACTCAGCCACAAAAACAATGGTGATCTAGCACCTCTTGTTATTACCCTGGATGGAGCTAGAGCCCATTCTACTAAGTGAAGTATCACATGAATAGAAAAACAAGTACCACATGTATCCACCATCAAATTGTTATTAACTGACAAACACTTATGTGCACATATAATAAAATTCACTGGGTGTTGAGCAGGTGTGGGGGAGGAGATGGGTATATGCACACCTAATAGGTGCGATGCACATCGTCTGGGGGATGGACAAGCTTCAAGCAGACACGCTTGAAGCTCTGACTACAGTGAGGCAAAGGCAATATACATAACCTAAACATTTGCACCCCGTATTATGCTGAAATAAAAATAAAACAAAACAAAAGAAAAACAAAAACAAAACAAAAATGTGACTGGGCTACCAGAGAGGCCACTGTTCCCTGTTTTAGAATGAAGTGAAAATTTCATTGCTTCATGTCATTAAGTGATAGCTTCATACACAAAGAAATTGGGGACAAGGAGCAAATGGATCATTTGTTCAGTAATATCTGATTTTCAAAAATTCATTATTTACTTCCTATGTGGATTTTCCTTTTCCAGATGATTGTGTAAAATCATCACACTCTCAGATTCATTAGAATTGTATTTGTCTTTTCAAGTGACTACTTTAATGCTCTAATTATTCACTTTAGAGTCATTTTAGAAGAATGTAATGCAACATAGTAGGAACAATTAAAACTTAGTTTTATGAAAATAAATAATAACATGCAAATGATGAGAAAATCTTTTTTTAAAAAACCTGCATACTGTTAATTAAGATGAACAACTAACTTAGCAATTAGAGTACATTGTATAAAGCTTAGAAATGTAATTTGAAGAATGTAACAGGATTTCTGGGAAAAATAATAATTTCAAATTTATGGAAAGTATATTGCTTTTCATCTCTTCTTTAAAACTGCCATCTTAATACATCTAAATAACAAGAGGCCACGAGTGGTCCAAGGACCATATTTTGTTCTTCCTTAAGTTCACTCTGCTCACCATCCTCTGCAGGGAGGAAAGGTGAGACTGAGAAAAGCAAGCCAAGGAAAGGAATTTCTCTAAGTTCCAAAGCAAGGTTGGCCAGACATGTACCAAGGACTAGGCACAGGGAAGAGTCAGTCTGCCCCTCCCAGGATGGGAGAAGTATTTATCACAGGCATTGTTTAGAATTACTGGTGCATGGTGATAATAAGCATATTTTTAATTGTTTTTATTATTGACTTTAAATTCTCTGCAGACAATTCACACCGTTATTGTCTGTACTTGGGCAGGCCACTCTCACTCTTAGCCCTTAGTAGGCCACATCAGCTGGCCTAATGGGAATACTCCAGGCTAAGGAGGACTGGGAGAGAGCTCAAATGGGACTAATCTTAGGCCTATCTTACCTAAATAGCTTTGTAAATGAAGAGAGAGAGACTACCAAGAAAAAAAGCATACACACACAAACACACACACATACACACAGAATGTCCTGGTTAGCACAGGACCTGATAAATGACCTTGATCCTGACCACTTCATTTGTGCACAACTTCTTCCTTTTTGAGGGATGGGGTGCAGCTGAGAGTAAGGGGTCCAGAAGATGAAATCGAGCAAAGAGGACACTGGAGATTTTCAGAAAGGCAGTGGGAGGAAGTTCCTGTGTACTTGGAGTTCAATATGATTCCTAAACAAGGTATAGGCACTGATTCACTTTTCACATGATTTCAGAGATGAAACGTAAATTTGATAAAATTTGTGGTGGTGGGAATGTGCTTAGTCAACACAGTATATCAAAATCCTGGGCTTAGATGAAACAGGGAAGTCAGAATGCCAGTGTGGAAACGTGGCAGGCTGCTGGGAAAGTGGTCATTTTCAGCTTGAGTCTGCAGTGTCATAGATACGCTCACCTGAACCATCACAGTATCTCTCTGCCTGGCACATATGCACAATCCATATGACCAGTACAGTTAGTGGACTCATGATGACGCACCAGAAATCCAACTCATGAAATTTCAGTTTTTGAAAATCCTTTTAAAATTCAGCTATGTTCACATTGTGTTTTCCTAAGGTGAAGTACACTCGTACACTCAGAGCATTGGGTTTCCCCAGTCAATAAGTGAAGCTGCAGTAACCTGTACTTGTTGCATTTTCTTGAAGAAAGCCGATGACCTGGGAAATCGCTCAGTGATTAATGGGAAGTGTTCTTGCCTCCTCCGTGAAAGCGCTCAACCCTGTGGCAAGCAACTGTCTTATCAGAGCTTTTGAACACCAAGTATGATCCTCACCAGTATTCTGGTTTTAGTTAAGAAAATTCAATTGCTTCAATAAACATTCACTGAGTGCCTATTATGAGCCAGACCCTAGGCCAGGAGCTGGAGTTATGAAAATGTATCTCATAGATGTACACAATTCATTATATTAGAAGGCAAAAATTTATCAGAGCAATAAAAAAGGTATAAACAAAAGCTACAGGATTGAGGGTGTGTGGGAGGGACATGCATCATTTTCTAGCTCTACCTAAAATCTCTGTGATCACCTTTATAAATATGCAGGCAAATTTAATGACTTTTGTGAGGCTTAAGGGAGATGATAGTGCTTGGAACATGATCAGTTCTTAATGGAATACTTTCCCTTCCTCCTTCTATCTCCTCTCCTCCCACACTATAAACGTATCGTAGGCAGGGACTGAATCATGCTTATCACTGTGTCCTATACAGTATCTATTCTAGTGCTTTGCTTTAATTACGCTCAATAAATATAGACTTGGAAGAATAGTTCACTGATTGTGCTTAGGAAAGGGCCAAAAATGAAAAAGAAGAAGAAGAAAGAAAAAAAGGGAAGAGTTGATATAAGCACTGTTGATGAAAGACAAACAATCAGGTATATGGGCCCAATGGAGTCATTTAAGCAGACAGAAAAAGATGGATTCAACAAAAGGACAAGACAACTACAAGTTATTAACATGAGATAATATTATCCACTTTTCTCCTGTCTGTGTTTGGCCAGCTGGTACTATTGAGAGCACACTAATAAAGTGTAATCAGAAATGACATTTTACAGCAGGTCTGCAGTTTGTAGCACACATTCTACCATATTTATCAATGATACTCTATGCCTCTCTTAATTCCTACCTTCTTTTCTTGAGGTACTAAATAAGTCTCAGTCACTTAGTGAGATCTCTTAATGTCAACAGACGAATCTAAACAGAAGAATTTGCAGGCTGGATTTGGTGGCTCATGCCTCTAATTCTAGCACTGTGGGAGGCCAAGGCAGGAGGATAGCTTGAGCCCAGGAGCTCAAAACTATCCTGGGCAATAGTGAGACCTCATCTCTACAAAAAATAAAAAAATTAGCCAGACATGGTGGCACACACCTCTAGTCCCAGCTACTCAGGAGGCTGAGGCAGGAGGATTTCTTGAGCCCAGGAGTTTGAGGTTGCAGTGAGCTATGATGACGCTACTGCCCTGCAAGCTGGGTGACAGAGTGAGACCCCAGTCTCAAAACAAAACAAAACAAGCAAAAAAAGAATTTGAAAAGAGGAAACTTCAGCCTAGCAGTTATTGTTATTTTTTTTAAATCTATTATGTCAAACAGTAAATCTGACTGACTTTATCTCCAGAATAAATTCACTATAGAACAATCATTTAATAGATCAATTATATCAGTATTGTGTAGGCCTAGGTAAGAGGGTATTTATTACCTGTCCTCTTAGCAAATACCGTGACCACGACCAAATCTGTACCAGCCTGGATTACCCACACCAATCCTTATGAAAAACAAGTCAAAGTAACTCCAACAGAAAGGCAGAATATAGTCAATCTTTCTCTTTTATTATACTAGTCTTCTAATATTTTTGAGGCAACATTTAACTCTCTCAAGCTGCATTTTTAAGAAGCTATGTAAGCTGATGACAAAACTGGGACTAGAACCTACCTCTTTTTGCGGGGGCAGCACTCAGCACCCATTTGGTCTGCAATCCTGGAAAGACTCTCCAACACTGGCCAGGCCACTAATTAGAATATTGAGATAACTGCCCTCACCCTCCCCTACACAACCCTTTACTCCACTTCCAACCTTAAGGCTACTCACTTCTGCCTGCTGTCAACTTCACACTCCCCTGCCTAGCTGCCTTGAATTATTTATGTGTTTGTACTCCTGACCGGAATGTAAAGTCTTTGGAGGGCAGATGCCCCATCTTATTCACCTTTATATTTCCTAAGTACCTTTTGCACAGAGATTTTGAGTTATGATAAGCATTTGCTAAATAAATATTCAGTAAAGTAGGCCAAGTCATGTACTGTGAGTGAGCATCAGATTCCCAATCATACAGAAGAATGTTCATTGTCAACTACTTGCCATTCTAAAGTTAATTCTAATTCAAGTTGTGTATTATAGTTTGGAAAACATTCAGATTAAAAATTAATCTGAGATTATAAATGTATTGGATATCTCTCTCTATATATATACATCCCACATTGCTGAATGAGGCTTTTCCTGGTCTGATGCCCATATGTGTATGTTGCCTTTAAAGGAGAAGATTTTTAAAAAGAATTAGGTATTTGCAACCTGTACTAACAAGATAACATTAAACTGCTATAAGCATATTTTATTAGATAAAAGTGAATCCCTAATTAGTTTAAAACTACATGTTAAACAAATTATAATATTTATATTGTCAGATAATGCCATACTGAAGAAAAGTTATCCATGTTAGCCAGATAAAAGTATAGCATATATTACTCAGCTGGAGTGATTTAAGATATAAAAGCTAAAATACCTCATAGCATTACACAAGGGCAAAATTCAGAAATTCAAATGCCTACAGACAGGCTAAAAACCTAATTTCTTGCAGTGGGTGAATAGAATGCAATGCACAGAGGTAGGACTTCACTCTCTCAATGGAGCAGCTATTGACAACTCTACATTATGGTTGCCACATGGAGATAAAGCCTGGATGTTATGATAGAAGAAGAGAAATTACAAGTCTAGACATTCGTGGGAAAAATCTTGAGTTTTAAATGGCTGCAAATTCAAATTTTTTTCTTTTTCTTTTTTTTTTATTTTTATTTTTTTTTATATTTCAGCATATTATGGGGGTACAAATTTTAAGGTTTCAATAAATGCCCTTCCCCCCCTCCCCCCACAAGTCTGAGTTTCCAGCATGACCATCCCCCAGATGGTGCACATCTCACTCATTATGTATGTATATACCTGCCCTCCTCCCCCCTGCCCAATACCCTATTACTGTAGTACCTATGTGTCCACTTAGGTGCTGCTCAGTTAATACCAGTTTGCTGGTGAATATATGTGGTGCTGGTTTTTCCATTCTTGGGATACTTCACTTAGTAGTATGGGTTCCAGCTCTAACCAGGAAAATATAAGATGTGCTATATCACCGTTTCAAATTTTTTTCTTTTGTCAAAATCAAATGCAGGCCTAAGAAAAGTGATCGGTAGGTAAGACTTAATGAACTACATGACC